>JAOPHQ010006663.1:5000-42500 GCA_030340625.1 Merluccius polli
TGAACGTCTTTTATTTGACATAAGTTACGTTTTCCAACCAATTTTACTGATTCATTTTTTGGATTAGATTAGATTAGTATAGTTTGTAGTATAGTGATAATTACCATGATAGTTTGTAGCCCTTTCGGTTGCTCTGTTATAGGTATAGATTTCCACCCGTAGATGCTGACGAGTGCACCCCCCCCCCCCCCCCCCCCCCCTCCACACACACACACACACACACACACACACACACCGTTGGCACCGATTTGGCTATCTCAATTATATACAAACAGTATTTGTTTTAAGCTCTGTAACAATTTTATGGAAATGTACAATGTGTGTGTGTGTGGAAATTTACAATGGAAACATTGTCCACTAAGAATGAAACGGTGAGGCATATACAGGTCATCTCGGCATATATCTTCCATGTATTGTGTTCAAGCTTTATTCACTCTGATCCAGTAGCATCCGCATAAATTATTTCACATGCACAACAATCTCACAGGTGCTACAGATGCCCCAGTTCATTGTCTCCATGTTTTCATCAAGTAAAGCTTCCTTTCGCACCAACCCTGAGTCTGATTTCTACATTTGGGTCCACCTATCAACAGCCAGGACAGAAGGAACCGACCAACAAAATGAACCCCATTATCCATGTTCCTGGCAGAGAACTTTGAGCGCCAGGATCGCCTCATTGGCTGTATCCTGAGAGGCTTGCGGCACTCGCTTCCGTGGTGTGTGGTTGATGGCTGGTTTAAAGCCTCACCTGGCCTGAGTCAGACTGATTAGACTCGGGCTGGGTGGGGCTGCACACCTGTGGTGCAGCGCAACCATGGCACCCAGAATAAACCAGCTATCAACACACACACTCAGGAGAGCTCTGTCATGGCAGCATGAAACATCTGCTCGGGCTGTACCATCTTGCCATCTCCAATAAATTGATTTATACCCAACATCTACCTGTGTCCTGTGTCGGAGGAGCCCAGAAAAGCCACTCAGTCTGGCATTACAAAAATGGACAATCTGAACAAGGTTCATTATATTATATTTATATTTACACATGTTATTATATTTACATGTATTATATGTATTCATATTAAAATGTGGGGCTGGGTGAGGCTGCACACCTGTGGTGTAAATAATCAAATAAATGATGGCTGAATGACCTATGAGATAGGGTTAGCCCTAACTATTTGTGACGTCGAACTTGACATACCAGAAAAAAACAGAAAGGCATACTCATCTACTGCCACTGGGAAAAGAGTCAATCACCTATTTTTATACTTTTTTTTAATTTTTTTTTAATTTTTTACAATTTTAACACTTTATTTGAATGGGTGTGACAGTCGTCATTAAGTGTCATTCGAGGATTCAGCACCATGGACAGTGCTGGTACGTTACCTGCGCTTCACCCGGCTCCCCCCCGAGTATTATGGGAGGTGTCAGTGGGGAAAAGAATGGGAAAATTAATGTTTTTGCATGTCTAATCTGGTGTCCTCTGTGCCAGTTACCTCTAACCTATTTCCAACCAAAAGATAATGTAAAAAATGTAAATAAAGCAGTAAAAAGAACCAACACAATGCCTCGTCAATTCTGAAGATTCCGAATTACCGAATGACACTTAATGACGACTGTCATAAGCATTCATAAAGTGTCATGACGGGTGTCATGTCATGATTATGACAGCATCATGTCAGTCTTATGCACACCCATTCAAATAAAGTGTTACCTTATTTTCATAGTATTATGAAACCCAGTTTAAAATAAGGATGATACAACTATATTTGATGTTTTAGCTTACATCCAGCAAGGTGTATGGACTTCCGGTGAAGAACTGCGTCAAATAAAAAATAACACATTTATGTCGTATAATTTGCTGAAGTAGAAATCCAAACGGACAGATAACTGTGTGTGTAAACCCTTGCTGTGGGTAGGACCGCCTACTTTGCACTTGCTTCCTTAAATGGGTCAAACTAGTTGCAGGAGAAATAGGTTCCCATGTACCCGCATTTTGTAACCTGTTTTTTTAGGACCCTAAAGGTGTCTAGTTAAGAATTTTTCATGTTGCCAAGGTACAAAGACAAACTAACCCACTTTTTCATATCATTTTGACACCAGGAATCAAATGGAAAGGTCATTGACATGGTACAACCACTCTTTATTGGTGAAAAACAGGCAAATAACACATTTTAGGCTCATAACAATTACACTTTTGCTATTTTCCTGCAATAGCCAAATGAAACCAGTTTATTCTCTTATCAATTGCATGGTTATTAAATGAATGGCAATCACTCTTACTGACATAGATGGCAATCTGATAATACTAGCTAATTGAAAAGTCATCAAAACCCTGTTTCACTGATCATCGTCGTCCATCTCATCAATCTCCACCTCATCCTCTTCCCCCTCATCATCATCACTGACGACACCAGCAGCCATCAGGTCAATGAGAGATGGGGGCAGAATTGGTCCATAAGACCAGAGAGGCCCAAAATCCCTCCCTCGGTCTTCTCCCACCCCTGACCCTCGTCATATGGTTTAGGCCTCCAGAAGATTGGCTCAGCTGCCCGCTTGTAACAAGCCACTCTATAGTTCACCCGCTGGATGTGGGGGATGAGTGAGTCTTGGCAGGGGGGCAGGCGAGCAAAATCGACTCTCAACTTGATACGGAGGGTCTTGTCTTCTCCCACAATCTTCTTGAGCATCTTGCTCCTGACCAGGTTGACTGATGTCTCACGTGCTTGCCCTCGAGCTGCTCCTGCACTTCCGGCTTCACCTTCCACTCATCACCCAGCTGACTGTAAAAATATTGTTGGGATAATTGCTAAGTTTGCTCCTTCCAAATCGTGCATTCTATTCAATATACAGAACATGCCAAATTATCTAAAAATTCCTCCACCAACCTGAAAGCCTTTTGAAATTTAGGGTTCCTCTGGAGCTTTATGAGCGGCACCACCTTGCCCTTGCCCTTGAAGGCACTGGTACAGTGTGCTGCAGTACGGCTGCCCAAGAGAGGAGGCCAGCTCCGTGACATTGACCAGCTGACGGTGCCTGCCCTTACCAGTGTCAAGGTAGATGACGAGGTTGATGGCGCCAGCGTGATACAGCATGATGAAGAAGATGTCGGTGTCCGGGGTCCTCACTACTGCCGACTTGAAGCCCAGCTTGATGGCATGATGCAGGTAGAGCACAACCCAGCTGTCTGTCTCCTCCTGGTCTGACTGGAGGGCATGGATCTCGGTGACCTCAACCTGAAATGGCACAAAACACCCCAATGCATGGTAGCTTATATTCTTGGCAGACAATCTGCTAACACAAGACCTTATTGAAGTTTCCTAGGTATGGATCAATCAACTTACTTCTCCATCTGATGACATTAGCTGATGAGCTGTTCCCTCCACGATGAGAGCAGCTGTCTCGCACTTCGCCAGCCGGGATGCTACCTCCTTACTCCCCCAGACCTTGAGCATCAACTGGCAGAGCTGCCGCTTGTTCTCCTCATTGCCCAGAAAGAGCTTAAAGTCCTGGGGTTTCCTGGTGGCCGTAACCTGCACTATGAACTTCTCAGAGAAGCCGCGCCTCAGCCTCTCCTGGGCTTTGATGGAGTCAGGCTGGTAGGAGTCAGTGGAGAAGATGAAGTGCTTCTTGGTCACCATCTGGTCCAGGATCTGCAGGCAGATTGCTCCAAATGTATGAGGCAGATTTGTGAGGGCATGAAAGAGGGCGTTCCCATCTTGGATGAAGATGGCATCCTTGAGGTAGGGTACTTCATCTGTCTTGTCATCCAAGAGGAGGTGCAGCCTGGTGGCTTTGTTGGTCTTGGCAAAGAACCCATCAGGAGTGCCCAGGGAGTGAGGGACAGGTGAGAGGGAGTAGCACATCAGCTCATCAAGATCAAGCGGCTCCTCCCGGACCTGTGACTTGACGAGCAGCTGGAAGGCCAGGTTGCTCTGCTCCTGGTACTGGATGAGCTGCAACACAAGGACAAGCATATAGTACAACCAATGCACCCGAGCAATAAGCTAAACAGGTGATTATTGTAGGATATTGTGCAAATTAATATATCAAAGCATAGAACATATAAATAGCTTTACCTTTCCCTCTGAGGATGTAAGCTTGACCGTCTTGTTGCAGGCTTTCATCGTCAGTAGCTTCTGCTTCTTGATGGGGTCGAAGAAGCTTGTCTCACACCCACCCTGAAGCCGGTCTCGAATGAACACCTCCTTGGCAGCCTTGCCAACAGCCTCAGCATGGAGGACATCAACCTCGACCTCAAGTGAGACAGGAGCACCGGAGGCAAGAGGGTAGATGCGCTCCTTGTCTGTCATTTGGAAAGGGTTGGTGAAACTCTTGATGGCAGTGATGGTGCACTGGACTGCCTCCTCACTCTTCTTGATCTGGGCCGGCTCCAGCTCACGAATGTTTCCCAGCCTTGGGGAACTCAGGGTCGTCGATATGACCACACATCTCCAGCAACATCTCAAAGTAATGCGCTCGTGCAGATGTGGTTCGGCACCAGCGCTGACAGGTTGGGAAGTTGGTGAAGATGCCAAGCAGACCTCCGGCAAATGGGACCAATTCCAATTTAACATTCAACAGAAATCAAGCTGCCACTGTAACCTACTATTCTCTAATTTGACCCTCGTTGCATACCTGAGGACTTGGCAAACTTCATGTAGGTCTCTTCCATGGTCTTTTCTACAGCACTCAGGGCACCAGGGATGAGGGAGCGAGCCACAGCGATGGGCCCTTTCTTGATGAGGTCTGTGGCGCCAGGATGAGTCAGTTCCAGGTTGGTGAGGAAGACCTCAAACCAGACCAGGTACCTGATGAAGCGGGAATAATGCTGTTGAGTGTTGAATGTGACTTATGTTATAGAAGCTTTGAAGTTTCACAATCTTAATCATATACAATATTACAACTTTGTTTGATATAATTACCTGGAGTAGTTCTGACCATCAAATTTGAAGAACAAGTCCGCCATGTCCCTATTGCACTTATGGAAGAGCGCCAGGTTGTTGGTCTTCACAGAGAAGAGGAGCATGACAACCAGCCGCCCGTGGTCCATGACAGACAGCCAGAACACCGCTGTCTTGCCGAGATGACCCTTGCAGACCTCGTCTTGGTACTCCAGATAATGCCTGATAATGTTGAGGGTTGAGTCATCTTGAAGAGCAAGGTCGAGGTTCTGTCGATCACACAACTTGATGAGGTTGAGCAGAGCCTCAGGCGTGAGCTGGACATCCTCATCCTTGATGAAGCGCTCCAGCAGTAGCCGCTCCAGTGCTTCGTAGAGGTCTTGAGGCAGAAGAGGGCCTTGGAGTATGCCTTTCCACTTAGCACACTCTTCAGGCAGCCACTTGTGACCAGCTGAGCCTCAAGGAGGATCTCAGCATAGCCTGAACCACGGCACTTATGGTTAGTGATCCTGCCGAGGTAGTTCATGGCAGTGTGGAACTTGTACTTCTCCGGGAACTTCCAGACAAGTGGCAGGGCCTTCATGCACACACCCAGATCAAAGGTGTTGATGGTGTACTTCTGACTGACCTCAGCTGTAGCCTCCTCAGACTGCCTAAGGAGCTCCTGCACCACCTCATACTGCGTGATGGGCTGGTTGATAGGCATGTAATAGTTGATGGTATACTTTTTTTGAGGAGAACCACCAGTGTATAAGATGAAGCCGCCCTGACCCTGCACCTTCTGCTTGCCGTTACTTTAGATCACCCTGGAACCGTTATTTCACCACAATTAAAATAATGCTTAAAACCAATTGCACCTAATTAGACCAAAAACTCAAATATATGCATAGTTGTGATAAGGAACACCCATACCTGCTCAGCATCCAGACGTAGTACAGTTGGAGACAGGCCTTGAACACTTGGTCATTCTCAGCAGGAAGGATGAAGGACGCATTTGCAGGGAACTTTGGGCCCACTCTGATGCCAATGTTTAGCAGAGGGAGGGTCTCGGGTGTGTCCAGCTTCAGACGTCGATCCATGGTCCTGTCATATCTAGGAAGTGTCCGCTCCTGACTGCTTGTGGCACCAGGCTTTGTCTCCTGGACCATGATGCCACTAGCACTGTTGATTATGTTTGAGCCGTGGACATTTGTTGTGATTTTGTTGAGGTTGTCCCACTCATTGTGGAACACCTCATTCCCGTCCCCTGTGATGATGGAGGGTGTAAGGAAGGTCGACACTTCATCGATTGCCTTGGCCATGGCGGTCTCCAGCTCCAACCCAAAATCATACGAATCGCAGTGACCCAGTCTCTGCAGAATGGTGGTCAGCTGCTTGCTGAGGTACAAGTGACGGACTGTGGCACATAGAAGAATGTGCTTGGGATGTTTCCACTCGCCATTTGTCACTGCTCTGCAGAGGTCCTGTCCTATAGAAAGCACAAGTCGGCAGGTCTTCTCACACATCACTAGCACCAGACAAGACATGGGTGAGGAACCTGTCAAGCTCCTCAGGCAACTGCTTATCTGCTCACTTGTGTAGTTAATCTGCAGTGGGTGGCCAGGGCAGCACACTGGACTCCATGAAGGCCTTCTTGATGATGTTATGCAGGGAGAGGGCTGTGTCCTTCATTTGATTGGCTGTTCCAAGCTGATAAGCACATGCCATGGCTTACTCCAAAGTGATACAAGAACTGTAGACCAAGTAAAACGAAAAGGATCCTTTGTTTTTCAGTGAAACCTTGGAAAAGGCCAAGCGTTTCCCGAGCTCCTCATCATTCTGTAGATGGCTCATAAGTTTCTCAGCTCGGTATTCAGGGCTTGGTGCACTCTTCTCCTCAAGCTCAAGGATGTATAGGCGATGCAGGAAGCTGAGCTGTAGGACCTGTTTGCCGTCTACAATTTGCTCCTTGACATACTCTCTCACCGCATTGTAGGCTGCACTGTGTGCTGCAGTCTTCTTAGCCTGGCTTGTGTCTTCCATCTCCATCTTGCGGGTATGGTGGAAGTACTCGAGGTTGAAGTTGTTATGACAGGTCTGGTGGTATCAAGCCTCTTTTGCAAAGATATCTTCACCCTTGACTTTGCGAAGCAGACTGCTTTTTCCGAGAACTTCAGCCATGGGCTCGATACGATTCCATGCTGGCTCTTTGATCTTCCATGTTGGAAACTTGATAGTCCTCTTGGTTTTCCTGTGTACTTTTAGTTCAAACTTGTCACAGAAAATGCATTCTTTAGGAAAGAGAGAGCATGCTGCTGCTTGTGCAGTTTTTGACTTTCGAGGAGAATACTTCTGTGTTGCAGAGAGCTGGTCTGAAGTAGCACTTGTCAAGCTTTTCAATCGATCCAGCTTTGATATGAAATTCAGGTAGCAGTTCCTATGGTACCCAGTTGTCTCCAAGTCGACACCATCTAGTGTTTCCGGCAGCAGATCACAAACAGCCTTCATACGATAAGGCAAATCAACTGGCTCAGCTAGTCTTCTGTCGCGGATAGCAAGTAAATGGGACAATTGCTCTTTGGGATCACCTTTTATAGAATTGAAGCAAGTAAAGCGGTCATCAGATGCACTTGGGGTGTGTAATACACAAGTGGGAGTAGGGCTTTTGAGAGGGGGTTCAGGCACATCAGATGTCTGATCATTTTTCCTCTTAACCCTTTTCCTCATGGTTTGTTGTTTTTATATAGTCTACCACTACAGAGGAAAGAATAATATCAACGTGAAATTAGTTTCATGGAACTGTTGGCCAGCTGTTTTGAAAAGTACTATACAAATAAAGTCTTACTGCTGTGAAATAGGACAGTGGCGTGAAGTGTTGCGGGGCGCCGCCGGTGTGGGGGTGTACATAGAAAATAATAGGGGCGGCTGTTTTGACGCGCGCTGTTCGGCGGCGGTGTCCAAAACACACCGCCAATGTTGCAAATGAGAATATGGATCAACATGGACGTCGTTAGACCTGGGCATTCGGGTCTTTTGGGAATAGCCCCGGATCTCTGTGCCGTGAAATAAAAAATTAACCCCCCCCCCCCCTCCCCCGGGCTGTATTGCGATCGCGCACCCACCCCCCCCACCCGCGTCGGTCACCAGTCCGGGGTGTGTGACGATCGCGCAAACTCCCCCCCCCCCCCCCCCCCCCCCCCCTCTGAGAAAATTGCTACAGCACCGGACCATTTCAATTTCTAGCGATGTCCATATGGATCAATGAGCAAAAAAAAGAAAACAACATGATTCGACGATCAGTCGACTATAGGCAAGACTTGACGAATCTGATTCGACTATGTCAATTCTTAGTCGGGGACACCCCTATTATTTATATATCCATATTATCAATGTAGTGATAGTAAATATTTCCAGTTGTAAAAAATGTAGATAATACTTGTAATATCTTCTTGCTGTATCTTGCTGAGTGGTGACAGTTGATATTTGAAATGTGTAAGTAGTAAACAATAATTAAACAAGTAAACAATTTTTTACATTGTTCAACTTTCTGGTTTGTTTTGATTGTACTTTCATTGCAAAGATATTGCAAAAATATGCTTTTTATATACATCTACATCTGTATATAGTAGGGGTGTCCCCGACTAAGAATTTACATAGTCGAATCTGATTCGTCAAGTCTTGCCTATAGTCGACTGATCGTCGAATCATGTTTTTTCTTTTTTTTTTGCTCATTGATCCATATTCTCATTTGCGACATTGGCTTCCATTTTGTTCACACCAGATTAAAGAGATGAAACACTCAATTAAACAATTTCGATTACAATTTCGAGGCCGTTCGGCGGCGGTGTGTTTTGGACTTGAAGTCCAAAGCCCACCGCGCACGTCAAAACAGCCGCCCCTATTATTTTCTATGTACACCCCCACACCAGCGGTGGCAGCGACGCGCCGCCCCGCTACACTTCACGCCACTGTCCTATTTCACAGCGTCGCCGCGTGTCAAGTGCCGCCGAAAAGGCGCTTTTTTCTTTTCTTTTTTTCTTCTTCTGCTCCGGAGACGACTATATTCCTGTTGACGCGCCGCAGCACGATGCTTCCTATGTGTGCTAGGGGCGGCACTTGTGTCATAGACGCGCCGCAGTGCTGCGGCGGCAGTGTGTTTTGCACTTGATATTTATACTAAAATAGGCTATATATCATGATTTAGTGGGAGAAATAAACTATATATAAAATCAGACATTCAGCACCGCCTATAGCCCGAATGGAATGATGCTGTGTTTTGCCGACGATTCGATTATGAGATTGGCAGTCGAATCAGGCTCCTTCGATCGAATCGTCGAATAGTCGACTATTCGGGGTCACCCCTAGTATATAGTAGTTAAATGTTTGTTTACCTTCGTTTATATTTATAGTAGTCATTGTCTTTGTTTCAGTTGTATGTCTAGTCCGTGTATGTACATTGAGAGCATTGGAAAATCCGGAGTCAAATTCCTGAAGCTGATACTGAAAGGCCCACGGGATAAACCAGCCGTCACCACACACACTCAGGGAGAGAGGCACTGTCATGACAGTGTGACAGTTTGTACCATCTTGCCATCTCCAATAAACAGGTTTATACGCCTTTTTCACAGCAGACATTTTCACTTGTCTGTGAACAGCCAGCGCAGCCAGTGCACAGTACTGGATGTGGGCATGGTGTTTGACGTGGAAAGAATGCGGATGAGGAGTTTTGACAGTTCAAAATGAAAGATTTTATTTTTCCATCCAAGTCGCCATTTGCATTTTCAGTTGTAATAAAGAAACAAAAATACTAACCCTAGCCCTAACCCTAACCCTAACCCAAAATACATTCAGTGAACAGATGTATTACAATAACCCATTTCAATAATATCAACCCAATAACCCATTACATTCAATATTTACAATCCCCAGATATATTATTATTATTAAACATAGAGAACATGAGAGCAAACACCCCTGCGACATAATGCCCCGCTTCCTCCCCTAGTTAGCCATGTTAAAAGTATGGGGTCAGAACAGTCTCATTAATAATGAATGCAAAGAGAAGGATTCACAAATGTATTTTGTGATTTATATATAAATTACTCTCTTCTCACAAATACATTTCAATACACACACAACGCAAAATGTGCAGAGAAAATGCTGTGCTCTGGCCATGGTGAGGTACCCCTTGTTGGACTGCAGTCATGTGATTGGCTGAAAACGAGGCAGGCATCTGATTGGCTACAGAAAGTTCCTTGTTGAAAAAAATGCATTTGTTAATCCAGCCGTGTCAGGGGAGTCTCAAAAATCCACATATAAATACAGACCAGTTCACACACAAATGCAAACAAGTTCACAAATGAAATGCGTCTTGTAAATTCAAGTTTAACAGTTTGTATATAAATGTAACAACATCCAAATACATTTTTGATGAAAATTGCAAATATTTTTTTAATTCATATATTTATGGATTTATATTACATTTATTTTAAACAAGACACATTTGTGTGTGGATCAGAAATGTTTGTGAGAAGAGAGTAATTTATATATAAATCACAAAATACATTTGTGAATCCTTCTCTGTGCATTCATTATTAATGAGACTGTTCTGACCCCATAGAAAAAAGACCTATCGCAACGCGGAGCGCGCTTCCGCCATGGGATGGGTGCCAGGAAGCCAGAACACCAGGAAGTGCGAGTAAGCGAATGTTAACCGGTTTATGGACAATATCGAAATGTAAATGATTAATGGAAAAATTGTAACACGTTTTAGGACAGTCGCTATAATTTCTGGCAACCACAGTGAAATTGCGCACCCGGCAGACCAGACAAAGAGCTGGTTGCGCACAAACGCCGACCAGGCAGTAAACTCCCGATACCCAACATTTTCCCGTATCCCACACAAGCACAATATTCATACAACAAAAATAATCAAAGCAATAGGCTAACATGTGTCCATGCAATCGTGATCCGAGAGGGGACACGGCAGATCAGTATGTGCGTTAGTGGTGTGCGATACTGCATATTTTGGTATCGATCCGATACCAAGTAAATAAGGGGCCAGTATCGCCGATATCGATACCGATACCGATACTTTTCAATAAATTGGTAAGGTGGATGCGTCATTGAATTGCTAAATCTCAATTAATGTTCATTAAGTGTTTTTTGTGATGTTTCCTTTTTTATTATGAAATAGTTAAAACCTAGGACAGAATGAGAACAAAGTTTATAATTAAATAGAAAATGCTTTATTATCATGTTTTTTGCTTTGCGTCACGTGACTCGCGTGACGGCGCAACATCTAAACACAAGAGGGGGGGTGGGGGGCAAAGTGTGCCTGCTCTGTGCTGACACAGGAGCGGCGAGTCCGGTGACCTGGCTGTTTCCTCTTTGCCGAAACCGCAGCATTGCAAACAAGAGTGGAACTTAAAGTAAAGAATCGATCCCAACAGGCTAGTATCGATCCGATACCGATACCGACTTGGGAATCGATATTATCGATATTTGGATCGATCCGCCCACCACTAATGTGCGTGCGTGCGTGCGTGTGAAAATGAACTCTCTCTCTCTCTCGCTCTCGCTCTCGCGGTGAAGTGGCAAACAGTACATATAGGGCCCTATCTTGCCGGTCTGAAACGCGCAAATCTAAAATGGGTTGGTCTGAAGTAGCTACATTAGTCATAGGTGTGGTTTGGGCGTTGTGGCGTTTAGCGCCGTGATTAATCAGGCAATGATTAATGTTGGTTATCAACAACTTTATTAGACTGGTAGCATAGCGAGTATTTCGTGCCGTGTACGGAAAACTACTGGCATGCATCACGCATGCGCAGTTGGTACATTACAGAACGTAAACCTATTCACTCTACGTGACATCTCCCCCCCCTTTTTACAGTATGGAAATACACAACATAAACATGAGCCATACCTGTTGTACCATGGCTATTACCAGTCAATCTAAACAAAACAAACCAACAACAAAAAACACAACATATTTCTAATGGTTGTTGTCCATTCTCTTGAATTACATTGTCTTGGTTTTTTTTTTCTTTTTTTTTTCTTTCACAAACAGTAACTGACTAAGGGTGTGGGTAGACCACCACAACACCTTGAGATGGGACAGGGTTTATTCTGCCCTATTAGTCCATCATCTCAACTAACTAGCATACCTAGGGTTTGGTTTAACAGTCCGCCCAAACCTGGTGATGACTTGACTCGAGTGTTGAGGGGAAGCAGGGGTCTCAGCCGGAACATTACTGGTGTCACTCAAGTCCTGCCCTGCTGGCTCACACTGTCCATGTTCATCCGTTGGTTGAGAAGCCTTTGGATGTGAGGACAGCTCCCGGTTGACCAGCTGGATGTGGCGCCGGTTCCGTCGGGGTGTGTCGCCTCGCTCAGTCTCCAGTGTAAAGGAGCGCGGCGTAGCCTCCTGACGCTGCACAGTCGCTGTGGTTGTCCAGGCTTTTTCCCCATCGATCTTCAGTCTAACTTTATCACCCACGGTCAGTGGTGGAAGAGGTTTGGTGGAGTACCTGCGGTTGTAGTACGTTTCATAGCACCGTTTTGCTTTTGCATCATTGTTTCTAACAGTCTCTAGATTAGGCCACAATGGCCGCAGGCTCTCTTTCAGGACTGGGAGTGTTGTACGAATTTCTCGGCCCATCAACAACTTGGCAGGGCTTTGCCTTGTTGGCTCCGTTGGTGTTGAGCGGTAGCTCAGAAGAGCTAGGTGGGGTTTATCTTGTTTCAAGATCCACTTTGCAGACTTCACAGCTCGTTCGGCCATGCCGTTGGATTGTGGGAAGTGAGGGCTTGAAGTAACATGTTGGAAATCATACTCAGCTGCAAAGCATCTGAACTGTTCAGCTGAGAATTGAGGGCCGTTATCCGTCACAAGCTCCTCTGGAATCCCAAAGCGCGTGAAGACGCTTTTCAGCTTCTGTATCACAGTGTCTGAATTTGTCTTTGGCAAATCTAAGATCTCGAGCCACCTGGAGAAGTAATCTATCACGATTAGGTAGTGACGACCTTTGTGCTCGCACAGGTCAGCAGCAAGCTTTTGCCACGGTAAATCTGGCAATGGTGTGGTAATCAACGGTTCTCTGTTCTGGCTCGGTCTGTGGATATTGCAATGCTTACATGACAGCGCAAGCTTTTTCACATCACTGGCGATGCCAGGCCACCACACAGCACCACTGTATCGCTCTCTGCATTTAGTAAGGCCTTGATGGCCCTCGTGAATCTTCTGCAGCATGTTTTCTCTCATAATTTCAGGGATCACTATCTGTTTACCACGTCGCAGCAATCCACTGGCCTCACTGAGCGAGCCACGCTCTTTGAAGTATGTGTTCGCTCTCACAGCTACGCTCTTAGAGTGCTCTGGCCACCCATTGTGGATGTACTCGAGGACACACTGGAGTTCAGCATCCGTTTTCGTCTGGTCTTTGAGCTGTTCAATAGTTAGCTTCCTCACTCTCAGGTCATCCTCCACCGAGTCCACATACGCTTTCACCTCTGTTTCCAGGTCACCTGGAGGGGTGTCCGCCATAGGTTGCCTAGATAGGGCATCTGCAACGACAAGGTGCTTTCCAGGAACATATTCTGCGACTGGATTAAATTTCATTAACCTGATAAGCAGGCGCTGACAACGTAAAGGTGTGGTGTCCAGGTCTTTTGAGTTAATAAGAGGAACCAGTGGCTTATGGTCCGTAAGCAGCTTGTATTTCTCTAGGCCACAAAGATACTGGTAGAAACGCTCAGAGGCCCACACTCCTGCAAGGCACTCTTTTTCGATCTGGGCATATCTTTTTTCAGCATCAGTCAATGTACGCGAGCAAAATGCAACAGGCTTCAGGGCTCCATCATGGTCTTGCAAGAGGACTCCTCCCAGCCCGTAACTGCTAGCATCCGCGCTGACGACGGTTGGCTTTGCCGGATCAAAGAACACCAAAACAGGTGCTGACGAAATTAGCTGTTTCACTGCTGTGAACGATCTGTCTTGCTGCGGTCCCCAGCACCAATCACGCTCAGACTTAAGCAACTCATTGAGCGGCTGCAACAGAGTGGAGAGGTTTGGTAAGTAACGCCCAATGTAGTTGACCATGCCAAGCAGTCGTCTCAACTCACTCACATCTTGAGGTGGTTCCATTGTTGTTATGGCTTTGACTCTCTCTTGGTTAGGGGCTATACCATCTTTTGACACAACCTGTCCCAGGAAGTTCAGTTCTGGCTGGCTTAGCCGGCATTTATCCTTGTTGAGTCTTAGACCCGCAGCTCTTATGGTCTCCATGACCCGCTGTAATCTCTGATCATGAATTTCCTGTGTTTCTCCCGACACTAAAATGTCGTCCATGTACACGACTGTCCCGTCATGCCCATGCAGTAGCTCAGACATCTTTCGCTGAAAAATTTCAGGTGCTGATGTAATTCCAAATGGTAGCCTCTTAAAACAGTATCTACCTAGGGGTGTGATAAACGTGGTCAGACGGGCACTATTTTCTTCTAGGGGGATTTGCCAAAATCCACTCTCAGCATCCAGGCTGGAGAACACTGTACTCTTTGCTAGCTTGGGCAATATGTCATCCAAGGTAGGCAAGATGAACTTCTCACGTTTCACATTCTCATTAAGTCTTTTTAGGTCTACGCAAATTCTTATTTTGCCGTTATTTTTCATTACTGGTACCATGGGTGTGCACCATTCGGTTGGATCAGTCACTTTCTCTATTATGCCCATCGACTCCATTCTCTTTAGCTCCTCTTCAACTCTAGGGAGCAGAGGAATGGGAACCCGCCGTGGTGTATATGGCTGTGCCCCATCTTTCAGCGTGATTTTCACTGGTTCTCCTTTTAGTGTGCCTAGGCCGCTAGATGTACTGATCTCATCAATGCGCTTTATTAACCCCAGTTTAGTTGCCACAGCTCGGCTAAGGAGGTTTTCTCCAGTTGTCTTGACCACTACTACACGAAAGCAGCAGTTTCGTAGTTGGCCACTGATATGAGCTTTAATTTTGGCAAAAAACTGCCCCCTTGTGGCCACGACGCCACCAGGACTCTGCAAGGTATTCTTCAGGACGCTGAGTTTAGGCTTGTACCGTAAAGTTTCATAGGTAGCCTCAGACATTACTGAGGTGTCGGCGCCGGAGTCAATTTTAAAAGAAACTGGCGTACCTGCTAAATTTAGAGTGGTGCGCCAAGGTGGCTCATCCTCTGCTAACAATGCATCTTTGCTTTGCTTCAGCACAACCAGGGGCGGACTGGCCATCTGTGAGTTCTGGAAAAGTCCAGAACGGCCGTGTGGGTCTACGTCCGTCGGCCCTTTTTTTTTTTTGAAGAAGAACCCCGTCAACAATCGCGCAGCACCACCCCCCCGTCAACAATCGCGCAGCACCCCCCCCCCCCCCCCCCCGTCAACAATCGCGCAGCACCCCCCGTCAACAATCGCGCAGCACCCCCCCCCCTCCCCCCCCCCCCCCGTCAACAATCGCGCATCCCCCCCTGATTATGGCCAAGCATGCGCCCTTAAAATAGCGTCTGAATAAGCGCCACTGACTTTAGACAAGGTTTTTCCTGGTCTGTGGCGCAATTGTTTTCTGAAACTGCAGAATAGCACCAGGGAACGTTTGCGCCGGGACACGCCTCCTGTTTTCGCTGAACCGCCCCCCGGAGCGCAAGTTCATTCCTCAAGTGAAGGACTTGCGCCTTGCGAGGGAAAATTCCAATGTGCGTCGGGTGCAAAATAGGAATTGTACAAGCGCCAGTGTACAAAGTCAATTGCGCTGAGTGCAAAATAGGGCCCATAAAGTTCATATAAGTGAGAGGTGGATATTCAGCATCTCACATTGTCATAGTAGGAAATGCACAGGTGTAAATATTCAAATAAATGATGGCTGAATGGCCTATGAGATTATGTGTGACGTCGAACATGACATACCAGAAAAAAAACAGAAAGGCATACTCATCTACTGCCAATGGGAAAGGAGTCAATCACCTATTTTTAGTGGGTTTCCCACGTTTAAAAAACCTGCATATACATGCTGATTTTGGTGGGGAAAAGGGTAATAATTGGCAAAGGGGATTACATGCTTAACATCTCAACTATCATAACATGTGTATATGTATATATCCTGCAACAGGCTTGTATTATGCAATAAAAAACAAAATCAAATGTATATCACAGAAATACCATCCACCTGAATGCCATTTCACTATAGAATGCAAATCATGTGTCCCCCAAATACTTAGCAACTATCGTCATGAAGAGTACCATTTATAAAGGTCATGTTTGATATGGTAGCCCCAGTCCGTGGACATGTGTTTGCAGGCCAAACAGATAGGTTGAATGAACTCATTTTTTATGGAAAGCAGATGGGAGAACGGCTGTGTACAACTCCCTCCATTTAAAGTACCGCATGTACTCCTCATGGCTCTGGTCTAAGTGGAGCAGAAAGTCTGCTAGTGACTTGGGGTCTTTGAAGTCATCGATGTGAATGAAGGAATCGGCAGGGAAAAACTCCTCGTAGTTTTCTCTGGGCGGGCCCAACACTACAGGAACCGTCCCCGCCACCAGGGGCCCATTCACCTTCTCTGTGATGTAGTCTCTGTGAATCGAGTTCTCAAACGACAGGTAGAACTTACAGCTAGCGATGGTTGGGTAATAGTCTTCGTACGACAGCCATTGTCCGGGAAATGCTGTGCCAAAAACATGGATCTTAATGTGTTTCAGCAGTTGTTGATAATAACTCGCCCGCATAGACGTTCCAGTCCTGGGATCGTTATTACTCACAATCCAACATACTAACTTGTCCTTCTTGGGCAAAACAAACTCGTCCTTCATCTTCATCTGCGGCCCCCTGATAGACAGTTCGTTCCTCACGGTAATGTCAGCGTCTCGCCGGTAGCTCAGCGTCAGGTTAAAGAGGTTCTCCAGGCCTGCTTTCCTGACCGTGTTGGTGGGAGACTCCACGTTAAACCAGATCCACTTCTGGAAGGGCGGGCGGGGATCCTTCGGCATATCCTTTCCAATGTTTTTATGAAAGAAAATGATGGCGTCCGCCTTGTGGTAAAGGGATCTGTTGTCAGTCAGCACACAATCGTCCACATGGAAGTTGTGCAAACACGATCCAAAGTCAAATCTCTGCCCCAGGGGCCAGTACCACAGCAGGACTATGGGCTTAGCTCTGCCCTGCTGCTCCTTCTCTTCATTATTATAATAATGCTTGTCATTGTGAGACTCCTCTCCAGCGGATTTAGATGGGCAAATGAGCGCTTGTGGCTTAAAGTAAAAGATTGAAAGCCAGAGAGAAGTGATCATAACCAGAAAGATCGCCTTTGTGGCAGTTTTCAATTCCTTCATCTATGGAAGAATATGGATACATATAAGTAAGCAAGTAAATAATTTATTAATCCCCAAATTGGAAATGTGGTAATGGTATACGTATTGATTGTAAAGATATAGCCTAAAGAGTTCATATTTATTTTCATAGTATTATGAAATCCAGTTTAAAATAAGGATGATACAACTATATTTAGCATGGTAAAGTTGGTTTTATATTTGACACATTCGAAAAATCTATTTTGCACTGGCTTCGATGGACGAATTTGTGTCAAACCAACTTTGATGTGTTAATACAAGGCCTATCTATATAACACAAAGCTTCGTTTTTAAAAAAAACAATCTTTTTATTTTATACCATTAATGCTTTAAATCTATTATGCGGCTTCACTTTTTGACACACCCATGTCAAAACACATAGGGAGAACTCAGCTAACTGCCCTACACATAACACAAAGCTTCTTTTCTAAAAAAAAACACCCTTTGATTTTATAAAATGTTTACATGGTAAATGCTATAAATCTATTATGTGGCTTGACCTTTTGACCTACACATGTGAAAACACATGCGGTGAACTCAGCTAACTGTCCTACACATAACACAAAGCTTAATTTCTCAAAAAACACCCTGTTTGATTTTATATATTTTTTTATATTAAAAAAAATGCTTTAAATGCTTTAAATATATTATGCGGCTTGGCCTTTTGACCTACAACATTGTTAAAAACAAACTGTTAGGAATAGTTAGTAATACCTTGTACATTTGAGGAGTCGACTTTCTCGACGCTTGTCGTCTTCAATGCTGCTGCGAAGTGCAGCGAAGTGTCTGTAAAACAACTATTAGGCTCGCTGCCGTCCAGAAAATACACAGCCTGCCAACTGCCAAGCGTAGGCCTGCTGGAATGAATGCCCACAGGTGCGCGCACCACACGGTGACGATCACAATCCCCTCCCCCTCATTTGCTCCGAGTCCACACACAGCCGGTGTGCATGCTGTGAGGATGTCGTCATGTGCGCCTATCGCATGATTTAGACTTGACGGTTTCGGTTGAGTATGTGGCAGGGGCCTGGTCTATGGGTCTATGGGTGGGCCTGGGTGGGCCGATTGACAGCTTGCCCACCCAGTAAGATATATATATTTTTTAATGATAATTCATACGAATTATCATAGACTCTGCTTTCAATGTTTAATTGTTATTTCTGTTTCTTGTGGACATTAAAACTTTTAATTTAAAAAATGAATAAAAAAGTTGCGCGACATGCAGGTTCACGGCAACAATCGCGCACCCCCCCCCCCGTCGGTCAACGTCCATTGTGGCCGGTCCAGGAGAAAATAATCAGGCCCACCCAGATGTTTGCAGGCCTACGCATTAGCTACGTTCTGGCTCCGCCACTGGTATGTGGGGATTTTTTCGGTCGCAATAGGTTTGCACATTTTTAAAAGTGGTGGGGACAAAATTCAAAGGTAACACTCCATAATAAGGGTCCTTAATAAATAGCAAACTAGTCATTAACTAACCCTTTGTTAATTGTTACTAAAATATCTATTTGCCACAAGTTAATGGTTTTTTAATCATTAATTAAATATTAGTTATTTGTGTATAATCTGTTTGTTAATGTTTTAACAAACAAAAAACAATCTATTAACAAATACTGTATTAATAGTGTTTTAATAACTAAATGTATTCTTGGCACTAATTAACAGTTATTTATTACATAATTAGAATGTTAAATGCTTATTTACAAACTATATGTTAATATAGAAGTTAATGACATATTAGTAGCCTATTTAACTAATTGTTACTAAACTGTTTCTGCCTATCCCAATTGTTATTAAACTGTGTTTCTGCCCATCCCAATATGAACCACTTCTCATAGGACCCTTATAATAAAGTTGGTTACGCTTAATTAATATATTAGTAATATATAACTATCAGTGTGGGGCCCCTTATAATAAAGTTGGTTAAGAGTTATTCATATTAGTAATATATAACTATCAGTATTGGGGACCCTTATAATAAAGTTGGTTAACCATAATTAATATATTAGTAATATATAACTATCAGTATGGGGACCCTTATAATAAAGTTGGTTAACCATAATTAATACATTAGTAATATATAACCATCAGTATTGGGGACCCTTATAATAAAGTTGGTTAACCATAATTAATATATTAGTAATATATAACTATCAGTATGGGGACCCTTATAATAAAGTTGGTTAACCATTATTAATGCATTAGTAATTTATAACTATCAGTATGGGGGGACCCTTATAATAAAGTTGGAACAGTAATCATTAATTATTTACAAATATTTCTTATAACATGTATTGAAGATAGAAAATATTTTACACTGGGTCTCTCACACTGGAAATGAATGATCTCAGCACACACTGTTGGGAAGGGGGATGAACACACTTTATTTATAAAGTTAAAGAACTCTCCAATAGCTTTTTATTTTCTGGAAAGCTGACCACTAAAGGTATAACACTGTTGGAAAGGGGGATGAACACACTTTATTTATAAACACTCCAATAGCTTTTTATTTTATTTTTATTTTAAAACTGACACCTTAAGGTTAAGCTGATGGCCTCCTGGAACACCGACCACTTAAACAGAATGTATGAAAATGAAAAACAGGCAATATTTCTACATTCTGTTTTACAACACTTGAAGCAAAACAAACAAAAAAAAACCCACAAACTGAGGTAGAAAAAACAAAACAAAAAAAAACAATTATGCTCTCTTTCCATATGGAATTAATTTGCATTGACTTTTTAAGTCTCCCACTTTTGACTGAATCTGGGCATCACCTTTGATGTAGTTTTGGCAAACAACTGCCACATCTTTCAGCTTTGCTTGTTTGGCTTGATCAAGGAGCTTTGTGAATTCTTACTAATATATGAATAACTCTTAACCAACTTTATTATAAGGGGCCCCACACTGATAGTTATATATTACTAATATATTAATTAAGTGTAACCAACTTTATTATAAGGGTCCTATGAGAAGTGGTTCATATTGGGATGGGCAGAAACACAGTTTAATAACAATTGGGATAGGCAGAAACAGTTTAGTAACAATTAGTTAAATACTATGTCATTAACTTGCATTGTTGAGCATTTTAAAATAAATTTTAATTCCACTGAGTTAAGTGCTCTCCGTTCATTGTGTGTTTTTTAATGAAATTAACATGTGCTGTTGTAATTCTTTTAGGTCAAGAAACTTTTAGCACAGAGCGGGATACCTTTATGAACCTGAACAAACAGATGCCGAACTGCAAATGTGATGCAAATGTTTCACTCTTGAACAGATATTGTTTTGAGAAGCAAAACACTTTATTGTTATGACCTCAGCCAACTAGCTGAACTAGCCTCATCAACACCAAAACCAGGCCCATGTGTTTACTTTTTACACTAACCCTTCCCTGCTCCTTGAGTTGAACCTGAGTACAGTGGCCAAGTGTGGCTCTCACAAAGTTAGATTACATTAAATTGACCTGAATATGATGGATGAGCAACACTAAAGCGAATTAAGCTATCACTTGAGTACTGGAAGCTCACAATAAACAAGTTACTATAATCTAATTATTTAGGATAATTTGAGTATTGCAAACTCAAAATAAACAAGTCACTATAATCTAATTATTTAGGATAATTTGAGTACTGCAAACTCAAAATAAACAAGTCACTATAATCTAATTATTTAGGATAATTTGAGTACTGCAAACTCAAAATAAACAAGTCACTATAATCCAATTATTTTGGATAATTTGAGTACTGCAAACTCAAAATAAACAAGTCACTATAATCTAATTATTTAGGATACTTTGAGTACTGCAAACTCAAAATAAACAAGTCACTATAATCTAATTATTTAGGATAATTTGAGTACTGCAAACTCAAAATAAACAAGTCACTATAATCTAATTATTTAGGTTAATTTAAGTACTGCACACTCACAATAATTAAGTAAATCCAATGTAATTCATCTAATTTAACATAAATTAGTTATTGTGAGGCAGCAAGTTTGCATATTTTTTTTAAGTAAAGTCAACTTATTATATTTTACAGTGTATGTCATTAACTTCTATATTAACATATAGTTTGTAAATAAGCATTTAACATTCTAATTATGTAATAAATAACTGTTAATTAGTGCCAAGAATACATTTAGTTAACTATTAAAACACTAATACAGTATTTGTTAATAGATTGTTTTTTGTTTGTTAAAACATTAACAAACAGATTATACACAAATAACTAATATTTAATTAATGATTAAAAAACCATTAACTTGTGGCAAATAGATATTTTAGTAACAATTAACAAAGGGTTATAATGACTAGTTTGCTATTTATTAAGGACCCTTATTATGGAGTGTTACCAATTCAAATTATAAATAGTGGTGGGGACATGTCCCCCCCGTCCCCCCCGTAATCGACGCCTATGCATGTAGTGCAATTTGCCACCGTCTCTTTTAAGTTATAGGTTCATGTAGGTCGGGTTGGCATTCTGGAGCTTATGCGTCCATAGAGCATAGTATGTCGTGCATCGCGTCATCCTGGTCCTCGTCAGCCACTTTCCTTAACATGTCACCGATTGTCTTTGTGAAGCGGGTGATGGCGTTTTTAGAGGACGAAATCGCAGCCCTTGCCGTCTCCATTGTCCGTTGACGGAGTGACTCCTGCTCTGACGTGATTTCTTGCCATTCGCGCGCGCTCGCTCGTGCGCTCTCGCTCGCTACCGCTCGCTCACTCACACCCTACGTGCGCACACACACTCAGCACATCTACAACGCTACTCTCCTAACACTTAAATGGGTCAATGACTTCTTTTCAAAAGTATTATGAAGCTCTAAAAGGCCGCTGGACGCAGCAGTGGTCTCAGCATGCGTTTGAAAGTCTTATTTAGTAAGGACAGCTGCTGGATGAGGGCATGGATTCTTCTCAGGCATGTAGCATCAGGGCAGTTTAAAATTAAGGACATATACTGGAAAAAGTGGGTTGTGGTTTGTTTACATTAGTAAATGAGTGATGGATAATTTTTGAGATATGGATAAATTATTTGAGATTGAACATTAACTCCAGCCTCAGTTCCATTTTGATAACTTTGCACTATTCAAATTTACTCTCCTCAGGCTTTGTTCTCCCTTTGTTTACATTTGTAAATGATTGATGGATAATTTTAATTTGAGATTGAACATTACCTCCAGCCTAAGTTCCATGTTTGACAACTTGTGCACTCAAGGGCGTAATCAGCGTTTTGAGAGTGGGGGGGGGACATATTTAAACGGGGGGGGGTCTGGGGTTCCTCCCCCAGAAAAATTTGAAAGAAGTAGTTGCAATTTCCCGCATTCTGGTGCATTTTACCATGTTTTCAGATTCAAAATGATCTCCCTCTTTCATTGATTTTCCTTGGAGCATGGTCTGCAATTACTGACTACTATTATGTTCTGGTGTAATACACACAGAGATGTATAAAGTACTGGAGACCAAGACTTGAGTAGAAGTACAAGTACTATATCAAAAAAGTGACTTGAGTAGAAGTAGAAGTGTTCTTTAAAAACCATACTTAAGTGGAAGTACTAAAGTATTCAAAATGTTTTGTATTTAAGTATTGCAAGTAGAAGTATTTTAAAATGTACTACTCAAGTACTGAAAGTACAAGTACAAGTGTTGTGTTATGTGTAGGCTATATTAACAGGGATACAAACACATGTATGGTCAAAATAGAGAGAGCTAGTTGAAGCACATATTCTGATTAATTCTGATAATTAATTAGTAAGTCATTTAATATTTTGAATGGGTAAAACATTTGATTTTTATGTTTCATTAGGTGTGCTAGTTCAGCTGGCATCACAATCTGATACAGCCAATACTAGAATTGTCTATAGGCCTGTCTCATTTTGTGTAGTTTAACTTATTATGTGGTAGATTTGTCTTATTAATATGTAATTAATAGCACCTTAATATTTGCTGAAAGCCTTTCATGATTCTTGAAATAATAGGTGCAAGTTCAGATATTAATATTGTATGAGCCTATTAAAATGACGCCTGTCTCTTTAAGACACGTCTTCCAGGGCTCTGCTAGCGAACAATCAGCTTGAGCGGCAGTTTTCCGCTTGGTCCTAGTGCTTGACCCGTCTCTGTTCACTATATTGTTTTTGGACGGTAAAAAGTGCGGGGGACTAAAACGGCCTTTTGAAAAAGTGCGGGGGACATGTCCCCCGTGTCCCCCCCGTAAATTACGTCCGTGTGTGCACTATTAGAGTTCACTCCCTTCAAGCTTATTTCCCTTTTTCATTTGAGATTGAACATTATCTCCAGCCTAAGTTCCATTTGGAAAATATGACAGTTTCAGAGTTTAGAGTTTGTTCAGAATAAGTTACTTAGAGTTATGTAGCCCAAAAAGTGTTACCATCTGTCGAGGTGACTGAGACCGATGGAGACCGCGGGGCTGTCATTGGTCAGTTAACGACTCATTCCCGCAGCCCCTAGCTTTCCGGCGGTGAATTGCAATACCATACTGAAAACATATACCATACTGAACTTGGAAAGACTCACGACTCCGTCGAAGCGTCTGCATGGTCATGGAGTCGGATACACGGAGTACTATAAGGGAACCCTAAGAGTTACATATAAATCCACATTGACTCTTAATTGCTCCTTTAAGGCATCCTGTGGAGGGGGGTTTGAGGGTGGAGGGGTATCCGTAAGGTCAGATATTTAAGCATCTGTTGCAAGATGCAATATTAAGGCTACGTGTGACACTTTCTCTCCAGAAATTGAAAATAAAATAGTGATAACTCAGTTATTACATTATTGGCTCAGTTATTCCATTTCAAAGGATTTTTTTAATACAAGGCCAATAATGTCATAACCAGCCAATAACATAATAAGTTATTACGTTATTGGCAAAAAGTTATTACGTCATTGGCTCAACAACTTTATTATGTTATTGGCTCAACAACTTTATTACATTATTGGCAAGTTATTACATTATTGGCTTTATTACATTTAAATTATTACGTTATTGGCCGTTATTACATTATTGGCTGTTATTACGTTATCGGTTGCTACAAGCATCTCCAGTTGTTTGGCTAGCATGCGGTGATGGTGGTGCAGGTGCAGTCGTCGGCAGGCCTTTTACAGATGCTGGACCACAGAAAGAGGTCACTTATGGAAGACTATTTAGACGTTTTGTTGGCAAATATTTTCTGTTTTTCAGAACCATTAGGATAGGTGCATTTCATTTTCCTCTCATTAAGGACCGTTGCTAGATGCTGTATTAGGTCAAGTCAAGTTCAGTGAAGTCAAGTTCAAGTCAAGTTCAAGCCAAGTTCAGCAGATGTTTGTTTTGAATATTGTAGCGTCCCGGAGGTGCCCCGCCTCCATACCTCCCAGCATGCTTTGAGAGACTGTTACCTCTAGCCTTTTTCTGTTATTTTTCTTGCTATTCATGTACTCATGAATAACAAGAATAACAAGTCATGTAGGATTATTTAACATTAATAATTAACCTCTGAGCAAATGTTGTTTTTAGCTCATATAATGCCTGCCTGCAAACAAAGCGTTCATAGCATAGACTGTATGCAAATGTTTTAATGGGTGTTGCTATGGCTGCAAATAACTTCCCTTTGTACGTTTTGGAGCCTTTTTTCTGAGCTTTGACAACATGGATTCATTGTTGTTTATGACGTTGATTATCTCTGAAATACAATCCTAATCGCAAAGGACAAAATAACGAGGGAACGGCCGTTCATTAACTCTTCTGTAGGCGCTGGCCTCATGGTCAGCCGATTGACCTGGAGCGTGCATTGTACACTTCTGTGTGTCTCTAGGTAGGCCGACAGATGACAGATAGTGGGGTGGGGGCAGAATTTTGATTTCAAAGGTGGGGGGGGGGGGGGGGGGGGGGGGACACATTTTTTTGAAAAATGTCTTATGTCCTCCGACTTTTGTAATTTCGGGGATTTGGACATTGCTAACGCTGAGTTGTTGGCTGGCTGTTTGAATCGGTTTGAATGACAGCTTAGGCGAGAGGAGAGGGGGAATGGAGGCTTGAGCGGGCGCTGTTTCCATGTGGTCCTACGTATCTCCTGGGTTTTTTGATTGTAAAAAGTGGAGGGCTTCAATATTACCTTCTGAAAAAGTGTGTGTGTGTGTATGTGATTGTGTGTGTGTGTGTGTGTGTGTGTATGTGCGTGTGTGACCTGGAGTGAACCGAAGCCAAGCCAGTTCCAGCCAGTTTCAAATCAACGTGAAACATTACAGAAATCGTTGTTGAACTTTATCTGTTGTTGTGTGAACTTTTAATGATTCTAACTCCCTGCGATTGTCTGTCCATACACGTTTACCCCAAAAACAAATGACCTTTTCGTAATTGCTTTGGAGAATTTACAGTGCAGTTGATAATGAAAGTATACAATTTTCTATATGAAAATTCAATACGATGTCCCCCCCGTAAATTACGCCCCTGCTTAATGGCAACTTGATCGCTGATGACACAGAGATACTGTGACGAATAAATAACAGTATATGTATCAACAGGCTGTAATATCCACACATAGCCACTAGGGAATAGAAACAAATATATACGTTGCATTAACTGCACCTGGCCACCAGATGGCAGCAAACAATACACTGGGGGCGGGCGCTCAACACTAGCCAATCAGAGCATATTATACGTCATAGAGGCCACGCCTTCCCAGGTACTACCAAACCACACAAGCGAGGGGAAGGCAGAAACCCTAGGCCACATATCTGGATAGATATCCGGCTAAGGGTCGCTCCACGCGCGTGAATTTTACAATACCTCTCCTTTTGCTTCATAGATAATATACCTAAAGCTAAACAAATAAAGTGAGTTAAAAGCGATCCTGTGTCGGCGGCCTTCTTCCTCAAAGAACAGCACAACAATACCACATGATACCAATGTTGTTATACTATTCGCTCACAAGCCTTGTTAGAAGCGGGAACCAAGTGATACCTTTTATTCTGCGATACCTTTCTAAAAGCTCTGTGGATGTATTATTTTTTTAATTATTTTGTCCGGATAAAAATGTAATCAATAGGACCTTTAAAGGTACAAAGAAAAAGAGCAGACAGAGACAGGCGCCCGTTTTCCCTTTATCACACAAACCAACATTAAGTAATATATATTCATAATAATAATAATCAAAATAAAGAATGCACACAGGTTGCTGAAAATTTTGGTGGGATCCTGAATTAGGAAATAACTTGCAGTCTGATCAATTGTGTTTTTATGGCTAAAATAATCAGTTTTAAAAATGTCCTTATTTTTCTATATAGCCGAGAACCAATTCAAGGCAAGCCATTCCCATGAAGTAACAGCCTAAACTCGCCTGAATCAGTTCTTATTAGTTGTAATTACTTTAACTTCAACTTCACCCACAAAGAAGGGACTTTCGATTCAGTTTTCAAGTTTCAAGTTTTCCAGGATTCAATGTAATTCTGTCTCAGCACTATCGTTTCAAATACTGGAAATACCTGAAACAACTCGACACTTTCAGTGTACATATACACAACAAAGTTCACCTGACTGTTGTTACAAGGACTGGTCATATATGTGCACAATACATACATAAAAAAAACACCATCATGTGATCTCAATAGAAGTACAAAACTCAGCCAACACTTGTTCATGAAAAGTACCATTCGTAAAGGTCATGTCGGATGTGGTAGCCCTTATCCTTGGACATGTGCTCACACGCCAGACAGATAGGGTGAAAGAACTCATGCTCTATTGGCAGGAAATGTGGAGTGGCATAGTAAAACTCCCTCCATTTAAAGTACTGCATGTACTCCTCGTGGTTCTGGTCCAAGTGGAGCAGAAAGTCGGCTAGTGACTTGGGGTCTTCGAAGTCATCGACGTGAATGAAGGAATCGGCAGGGAAAAACTCCTCGTAGTTTTCTCTGGGCGGGCCCAACACTACAGGAACCGTCCCCGCCACCAGGGGTCCGTTCACCTTCTCTGTGATGTAGTCTCTGTGAATCGAGTTCTCAAACGACAGGTAGAACTTACAGCTAGCGATGGTTGGGTAATAGTCTTCGTACGACAGCCGTTGTCCGGTAAATGCTGTGCCAAACACATGAATGTCGATGTGCTTGGCCAGTTGTTGATAATGCCGTTCCCTTAGACCCGATCCAGTACTGGGAAGGTTATTACTCACAATCCAACATGCCAACTTGTCCTTCTTGGGCAAAACAAACTCGTCCTTCGTCTTCATCTGCGGCCCCCTGATAGACAGTTCGTTCCTCACGGTAATGTCAGCGTCTCGCCGGTAGCTCAGTGTCAGGTTAAAGAGGTTCTCCAGGCCTGCTTTCCTGACCGTGTTGGTGGGAGACTCCACGTTAAACCAGATCCACTTCTGGAAGGGCGGGCGGGGAGCTCTCGGCATGTTCCACTGCCACCAGCCGATATCTTTGTGGAAGAAAATGACAGCGTCCGCCACGGGGTACAGGGACCTCTGCGTTGTCAGTGCGCAGCTGTCCATGTGAAAGTGTGTGGAACAGGCCTTGAAGTTAAACTGCACACCAATCGGCCAGAACCACAGTAACACTATGGGTTTGCCTGAAGACAGTTCCGCCTCCTCGTCGTACAAGTCCACTTGCAGGCAAGGGGCAGGCGTCCTAGTAGGATAGTATTGTAGGAAGAGAAAAATGATGCACACACACCAAAGAGCAACTGCAGTCCGCTTCATCAATTTCAGCTGTGGAAGAAGAAGCAAAAAAAGTCAAAAAGAGTCAAGACACGCCATGTTGAGGGCTTGTCTGACATAGAATACATATTAATATTGAAAATGAATGTTTGCAAATCAAAATTTATGAGTTCACGCTTTAGGTTTGTTTCAGCGCATAAACGCAAGAATATAGCATAAAACTATGAATACTTGATACAGTGGTCATGATTGTTTACCTTAAACAGCCTGATGAAAAGCCTGTTGTCTTGTGGTTTCATGTTGGCTGGTTTCTACTCCTTGTGCACAGGCATAATATCTGAGAGGTGCAGGATTGGTCAGTGTCAATAGCCTTCCACTGCAAATATTATCAATTTGTGCTGCTATAGAACCACATGCAAACAAAATGTGACGCTAGACCTTCTGGTTATGCCCTTGTGGAGTGGGTGTGTGGAGTGTGTGTTGTTTATAGCTGGTTGACAGCCTCACATGACCCGAGTCAGACTGATTAGACTCTGGCTGGGTGGGGCTGCATACATGTGGTGCATGAGCAATCTTGGTACCCAGGATAAACCAGCTATCACCACACACACTCAAGGGGAGCCATGGTCGTGGCAGCTTGAAACATCGGCTCGGCTGTTAACATCTTGCCATCTCCAATAAATGGATTCATACTACCAACTACAGACTGTGTCTTGTGTCGTTGGGCCCCAGAAAAGCCACTTAGGTGGCATGTGGTAGGAGCAACTGCCACAGCCCTATTCAATATGATAGACCCCATCATGATTGTATCTTAATAAAGAGGTTAAGGCTAAAGAGGAAGAGGAAGCGCTGCAGAGCTGCGTGAGACTTGGGTTGAGATAGGCCCGACCCACCTTACAGTGAGTCCTTGAGAACATTCACCCCGTGGAGGCCAGCGAGTGTGCCTTGACTGACATGTTCATTGTCACTGAGTGACTCCAGGCATTGCAAACTAAACTCTACCCCCTGGGTGTGTGCTTGTGTCACAATCACCAAGCACGGTAGGAATAGTGAGTGGAGAAATGGGAACGGCTGGGCTGTTGCTGTGGTACAGTGTAGCCTTTAGGTTGAGTGCCTCAAATTAATATCAGTGGACTTTCAGCTGTCTGATATTACTATCTATCTAGCAGTTAGGCGTCTGTAACCATTTTTAGGGATATAAAAGTAAATTACAGTATGATAAATTAGACAATAATACGACCAGAATCAGAAGAAACCAAATTCGTTAGGAGCCAATGTCGACCAGCAATAATGAACCAGACAAGGAAATAGATGTTGAGTAACCACTCTTGTATTTCTACAGCAACAAAGGAAAATGGCTACTTTTCTACAAAGTATACAGGAATAACCAGAATTACCAGAACCAAAAGGTGTGCACACAAAATTGAAATACAATTGGGGGGTCTTTTTATACTGAAGATCGTTGCAGGTGCATCTGTTTTCAAAAGTTCATGAAAGTGTACGTATATGTGAACAGTATTTCAATAATACTTACGGTAAGTAACCATTATCATTCAAAATATCAAATCAGGTTAACGTACAATTAAAGTAACATTACACATGAGTTTGTTTCAGAGGTATCAAAGACGTATGCTTAATTACTCTCACACTATAGGCCTACTAGTGTGAGAGAAACTGCACAAAAATTACCCTCCAGGTTACTTTAAACACACAGCTGAAATGCAATAAACTCCTTCAATAATTTGCATTTACAAAATAAATTATAATTGTGCTGTCGTATAATATACCAAATTACTTTTTAAAATTTGCAATAGGAAAACAAAACAGATTTCCCTTTTAATGTATACATTGGCATAAAATAATAGCCACATTAAACTCAATATACACATGTACAAAACATTGCACCATTACTCATCTCAGTTTACTTTAATACCACCACTGCTTTCTTTAGCACACTGAGAAACAACCAAAAATAGCATCAGAGCAGCTAAAGAGACATGTTTCTCACCGTTGCGAGCACTTTTTTTTATCCAATAAACAACTCGTCTTATCGACGTAACTCTTCTCCGTTGTGCAGCCACTCGGTCCCGGACTTGCAGTATAGTGTGCTGACTTTTGTCTTTCTCTTCTTATGTTTAACTCCAGTTTTTTCTCCTCTCTTCTCTCGTGGCTTAGCCGTTAACGGCACTCACTCTTGTGGCTGACCCGGAAACCACACTTCACCTCCAAGCTGGCAGTGGCCTATATAGCACCTGATTGGCCGTTGAGGGCTAGAGAGCAGAGCGGTGCATTCAAATGCAATCGGATGTTTAAAACTTTGCTGATGTAAACAAATAGAATAAAAATAAATACTAAATACTCTTTTATTGGTCTCTTTTATTGGTGTGTTTTTCCACCTGGGCTACACGTCGTTCACTCACAGCTTCTCAAGGGACATTGAGCTTGCCCCCTCGTAAAAATAGATAAGTGTATTGCGAAGTTTTCAACCAAGAGGTTTTCGGTAAATATTTAATTAGCACAATGTGCTATAAACTACTGTTCACATTAATCATATGTTCTGCTCCAACTGCTGCTAGTGGTTTTCCGGTTTGGGTCCAGCATGAAGCAGGTCTGTGCTGTGGGGGGAAAAACAATATCTAGGGTTCTTTAGCCATTATGTGAAAAGCATAATGTTAAACCTCTCAGTTGTGAAGCAGCACCTTGGTGTCATACTGTGGAGTGTGTGTGGTTGATAGCTGGTTTACAGTCTCACCTGGCCTGTGACTTGATTGGGCTGCACACATCAGGATAAACCAGCTATCACCACACACAATGCATTCTTCAAACTCAAACATCGACCTTTGTCCGGCATCGGAGGGCCCCAGCAAAAGACACTAAGGTGGGGTGTGGCAGGAGCAACTGCCACACATACATTACACACTTTGTATTTGGCCTGCGAGCAGAAGTTTTTGCTTGAACAAACAATGTATAGCAGGGGTCGGGAACCTTTTTTGCCTTGAGAGCCACTTTTACAACAAAAAAAAATTTCAGAAGAGCCACATAAAGACGGTTACAAGCAAAAGTTTGGATATTTAACTTACATAGGATATGTTGCTGCAAATTGTGCATGGTGAGTGCCGAAGTGGCGTTTAACATTGCATCGTTTCCACTGGCGTAACAACATGATGATAGGCATGATAGGCAAGATTATATATTTTTTATGCCCCCGCGGTTGTTGACGGAGGGGCGGGGGGGGGGGGGGGGGGGGGGGGGGTGCTGCGCCATTGTTGCCGGGGGGGGGGGCAGATTGTTTTTTGTTTTTTTTCCTTCATGGACCCCCCACCCCCGGCGTCTGGGCCCCGGTTGCACCGTCGATAGTTACGCCACTGATCGTTTCATGGACGCAATTTTCTCATTACATAACAGACAGATCGCACTCCCAGCTCTTCGAACGCAATCTGTCCAATCGGGCTGAAAGTTGCAGACTTTCTCTTCGGGCTTTTTCCTTTTTAACATTTTGATTAGCACCAGGGGTGGATTGCAGGGGCGGAGCGAGAGGGTGGCTTTCGGGGCTGAAGCCCCGAATCTCACTTCAAAAGCCCCGGATCTTTTTTAAGCTTCCCCCCCCCCCGTCAACAATCGCGCAGCACCCCCCCCCCCCCCCCCCCCCCCCGTCAACAATCGCGTAGCACCCCCCCCCCCCCCCCCCCCCCCCCCCTCCCCCGTCAACAATCTCGTAGCACCCCCCCCCTAAGCCCCGGATGTACACAAAGTCTGGCTCCGCCCCTGGTGGACTGGCCATCGGGGGCCGATGCACCTTTGGGCCGGCCCAGGACTGTCATAAAAATAAAAAATAAAGTAATTTGGCCCAACCGGAGGCGGTGTGTTACGATCGCCCCCCCCGTCGGTCGTCGGACCGGGGTGTGTTACGCGCATCCCCCCCCCCCCCGGTCGTCGGACCCATAGACTGATATACGTATTAGTCTATTAGTAGTATTAGTCTATTAGCAGTAGCGTCGCTACAAGTAGCGACGCTACTGCCCATCATTGCATAAAACAGCACAGGTACATTATTGTAAACTACACTGGTGACTGAATGGGGCAGCTGCACAATAAGTAGCACAGATCTTTTTGGAAGATGCTTCCCGCTTCCTCCTCCTCACTTGGTGAGGAGGAGGAAGCGGGTACATGTGACAAACCTGCTGATTGAGGTTCATTGTGATATTTCCAGAACTCCAGAAGCCATTATCTGCAGCGGGGGGAATATGGCTGAGTCCCATTCATTCAGAGTCATGCCAAGAGCTGTATCTTATGCCAGTGCAGGCCGATATAAAACACAGCGTTGGTTCGTGATCGATGCTAGACGCGCTGACACGCTGGGTTCTCCTCTCAGCATGTCTCCTTATATTTCCTCCTCCACCCAGATCTCTTTATGCTACCTTGCCTTCCTTTAGGGCTCCTTGTTTTTATTTTTGTTCTCTCTCTCTCTCTCTCTCTCTCCCTCTCTCTCTCTCACACACACACACACACACACACACAATGCAGGTAAAAAAGAAAATCCATTCAAAGTCTCTAATGGATGCTTCCTCCCCTCTTTAGGCCCTTGGTGACATATCGCTTGTTCTCCTCGTGGAGTGAGAGAGTTAAAAATAAAGAGAGCTGATGCTAAATGCTGATGTAAATACCTGGGGATTCAATGAAAGGAAACCAGGAGAGAGAGAAAGAGAGAGAGAGACACAGAGAGAGAGAGAGAGAGAGAGACAGAGACAGAGAGAGAGACAGACAGAGAGAGTAGAGAATGCTTAATTAACTTGTGCTTTGTTATTTCTTGTATTTATTTACCTATTATTATTTAATTTAAATTATTATTTGTATGTATTCATCTATCGCTTTGCTTCAGCAACACGTATTGTATATATGCCCTGGTAATAAAGCCAACTGAATTGAACTGAGTTTGAGTAACAGTGGCGGGGGAACCTGGACTGTACTCATAAGCTTAACCTAACTTCTTCTTCTTATTCTTTGCATGGTTTACATCAAAGCATGTGACGCTAGCAGGCTCCACACAGCTGAGGAAGGCCGGCTCAGTGGTTGAGGAGCTGGGCCTTCAGCCACAGACCCACCCATCCCCTCCATACTTGTGCCAGCAGCCATCAGACTGTATAACAACATCATGTGAGACAGAGGGCTAACGGGAGGACAGTGGAGGAGACGGGCGGGCTTGGAAAACGAATCACTTGGAGGGAGCCATCTTTATCTTGTTAGGCTGGGAAAATCTACTAAAGGAATGAGAGCAAGCAAAGAAATGGCCCAAAGAAAGTCCTTGTGTGCTCTCTCACTTTGACACACACACACACACACACACGCCGCCCAGCACAGCGATATTGCGCTTGCCTCCGGGGGGCTGGAAATATTCACCTTCATCCAGCCCACCAGAGAGCTGTTATAACGGCCCCCACGGTGCTATCTCATCTGGCTGCAGGGCCCTGGATCATTAGGAGATAGACGACCGGCCGCCCATAATGAGCCTAGCGCCGGGCTAAAAACGTCAATCCATCACGGCTCTCACGCGAGCCGAGCAGCAGAGCAGCAGAGGGAGAGTTTACAGGGCGTCACTCGGAGATCTTATCTTTTACTCACAATAGAAAATGTTTGCGGGATGGCGTCCCGTTCGACGCGGAGAAATACGGCTCTGCTCTAGCTCCCGTGTGTCTCTGAGGGTGTGTCGGGCGTTGTAATTGGGTTGCGTTCGTTAAAACACTACGATCCAAGGCTAAGTATGGGCCGTCTGTCATATCCGCATTGGTTTCGAGACGGGTTTTTTTTGGTTCGATTTTTTGGGGCCAATTTGCCCAGTATAGGTGCTTCAAACAAGGGTTGCGCTCCCCAAAGTCCTCATTTGTTGTATTGCAGTGATACATATTGAATGGGTTGTCTTGTATGTACGCACTTCATTTATCTAATCCATTTACGCATTAAAAATACCCACTTATAATTTACATGGTTAGAATTTCATTTTGTTCTACATTGAGTTAAGGTGTTCATCGCTACAATGGATGTGTGTTTGTGTGTGTTCGTGTGTGTGTGTGTGTGTTCGTGTGTGTGTGTGTGTGTGTTTGTGTGTGTTTGTGTGTGTGTGTGTGTGTGTGTGTTTGTGTGTGTTCGTGTGTGTGTGTGTGTGTGTGTGTGTGTGTGTTTTCTCATTCCTGGTACTAATATGCTGTCAGATAGAGAAGTAACAGTCAGCTTCTCCATGCTGAGTCTATCTGACGACGCGGTAACCCAACCCCCTCTTACTCCCTTGGCTCCTCTCTGCTCCTCTGCTCTCCTCTCTGCTCTTCTCTGCCCCTCTCTGCTCCCCTCCACTACTCATTGCTTCTCTCTGTTCCATTCTGCTCCTCTCTACTACTCTCCTCTCCACTCCTTGCTGCTACTCTCCACTCCTCAATGCTCCTCTCTGCACTCCTCTACACTCCTCTATGCTCCTCTATGCTCCTTTCTGCTCCTCTATGCTCCCCTATGCTCCTCTCCACGCCTCTATGCTCCTCTCTGCTCCTCTATGCTCCCCTATGCTCCTCTCCACACCTCTCCACTCCTCTATGCTCCTCTCCACTCCTCTATGCTCCTCTCCACTCCTCTCCACTCCTCTCTGCTCCTCTCTGCTCCTCTATGCTCCCCTATTCTCCTCTCCACGCCTCTCCACTCCTCTATGCTCCTCTCCGCTCCTCTCCACTCCTCTCTGCTCCCCTATGCTCCTCTCCACACCTCTCCACTCCTCTATGCTCCTCTCCACTCCTCTCTGCTCCTCTATGCTCCCCTATGCTCCTCTCAACACCTCTCCACTCCTCTATGCTCCTCTCCACTCCTCTATGCTCCTCTCCACTCCGCTCTGCTCCCCTATGCTCCTCTCAACACCTCTCCACTCCTCTATGCTCCTCTCCACTCCTCTCTGCTCCTCTATGCTCCTCTCCGCTCCTCTATGCTCCTCGCTGCTCCTCTCCAGCAAGTAATAAAATGCGTTGCTATTTATTGTACCGAAACAACGACGGTTAAACTTAGAAATGTTTCCAACGGAGGAAGCACCCCCCCCCCCCCCCCCTGCTCTTTAGTTTAGCCAAAGAGTTTATTTAAAGCTTATTCAGTCGTATCAGAAACATGTGGCACACCATAACCTCATAAAGTTACACATTCACTGCTAGATACTACATGCTCAAACACGCACACACACACACACACACACACACACACACACACACACACACGAAAACAGTCGCTTATACCCATGTGCACATAAAATACATCCAAACATTGTGTGCGGTGTACTTTGTGTGTTTAGTTTCATATTTAGCCTTCATTTAACCAATGAGTAATAAAAAAAAGCATGATGTCATTTAAAATCATTACCTTACGTGTCTCTGGTTCACTTCAGCTCCATCTTCTATTGAACGAGTGCGGTGAACAGGTGTCCTATGGAGAATGGAGCAATGGTCAATGTACACAAGGGCGACCCTATTTGACTAAATGACGAGTGTTGTTTTCTCGCCCTATCTCTCTCTCTCCCTAGGGCTCTGCCTGTAGGCGTCTGCCCCTATGGCTCTTTCATTTCCTAATGTATCTAACCTTAGAATAACAAACCAAGGTTTGCATGTGTAAACAAATCATGGCCAGACCTGTTTTTCCGCTCTGCTTCGCTCCCTTTGATTTGGGGTATTCTGGGGGCGGAGCAGCAGCCATAACAACCACAATAGGAGTGGAAGGGTCACCTGGAGGTTTATTATGTTGTCAATCATTCATCTCTTTTTGCCATAATACATACACATCAACAGCCAATAAGTATATAATTGTAAACAACAATCAAAATAAAAAGGACTGTCCAACTACACTACTCACACATTTGTAAATAGCATGTCAAGAAATGATGTGCTGCCAAGGCAAACTTGTTTGTGTATTATTAGTATTCAAATGACATGAAAATGTCTTCTACGACTGCATATTAATATTTCAACCCCCTTCTACTACAGCATATTAATATTCAAACCCCTTATATATAATCGCGATTAAGATTTAATATCGATTAATCGAATAGCCCTAATTATCGCCGATAAAAGTTTCGCGTTAACGCAGCGCGGTAACGCCGATAACGGCCCATCACTAATATATATATATATATATATATATATATATTAGTGATGGGCCGTTATCGGCGTTACCGCGCTGCGTTAACGCGAAACTATCACTAATATATATATATATATATATATATATTAGTGATGGGCCGTTATCGGCGTTACCGCGCTGCGTTAACGTGAAACTTTTATCGGCGATAATATTTTCATCGCCGATATTATCGCGAACCGAAATCCTCCGGTAGCAAATCAATCTTAAAATCAATCGGGCAACTAAAGGCTCCGGTAGCACCCCCCGTTCAAGAAAAAGGCTCCCCCCCCGCGCAACAATCGCGCAGACCCACTTTTAGTCATTATTTAGGTAGCAAATACATTTTTATTGACATATATATATATATACAGTATATATATATATATATATATATATATATATATATATAGAATTGATTAATTTCATTTTTGTATTTTTTTTATAGACTATAAACATATTTGTATTCACTTGCCCATGGCACTTGATGTATTGTTTTTAGTATTGTGCGTTTCCTGTTGTTATTGTGTCCCTAATCTGTCTGCATGTGTATGTCTGTGTGTGCACTTGTACTGTAAAATACTTCAATTCACACCAAATGCAAAGCGCACTTTGCGCAAGTAGTCCTACATAGGCCACAACAGCCAGCGCATTACTGTTGGTGTGAACACGGCATTAGACCAGACGCTGAACACTCGGCCTGAAACCCTGAAAATCGAGCATTCACTCATAAGGAGTGTGTGCTGGGTAAGCAAGTTTCCCTGAAATGCACGGGTGGACATTTTTGCCACCGCGTCCAGTTCTTATTATACATCCATGAGTGGGGACAATGGGGACCACTGTCTTGTCCCACACTGAAGGAGAAAGCATAATGAGTGGGAGCTGCCGGAGGCAGAAGGACAGCGATACAATAAGCGATACAATAATCTGACACATGAAACAAAAGTGGGACCGAACCGTTGGAGTGCGTAAAACCTCCGTGTGTTAAGACAAATTGTAAAGGATAACCTAACACAAAAAGCACGCTTATGTCTGGGCAGAGGCAATAAGCATGGGTACAATAGACTCAGGCCTAGGAGGTCTATAACTAACTATCTAAAATGGGTTGGTTGGTGTGTGGTAGGCTGTAGTTGACAAAAAGTTGTACATGAATTGGCAAAACCTCCCAGTTTGGGGCATAAAACACAAGCGGTAGTTATCGTTTCTGATATAGTCATCCAGCTTAATCCTAGTCCTAGTCTTAATCCTAGATATTGACACCGAAATGGATGAGCGATCAATAAGGGCCCATTTCCATACCCTCTGGTAGCCTATGACCATCACTCACATGACGTGGTGCTTGTTAGTCGAAATGACAAGATGGCTGCTCCTCAGGTAAAGGTCAGCCTCCGATGTGCGGCAAATCCCATAAGGTCAACCGTTTGCGACCAGCGCTTTGAGGACGGGTGTTATTGGTCTCTCTCGTCATCAGTG
>JAOPHQ010006664.1:0-46494 GCA_030340625.1 Merluccius polli
TGACATAAACAATGTTATATATTTATAGTATTTAGGGAAATATCGTGACGGACTGGTGGTAATAGGTAATAATGTATAACAAAATGTATAAAATATAAAAAGGGACTCTACGACAATAAACTGACAGACGGCCCATGAAGACCCGCCCCTTCTCTGTTGCCGAGCAACGGGAAAAAGCTTTGGTGGTTCATCTGTAGTTAGCCTGAAAGCCCCGTGTTGAATGTCCTCGGTTTTGTTGTTGTTCTCCGACTAAAACCATGGAGGTAACAATGGACCCGTTGTTTCTGGCGTGGAGCTACTTCAGGAGACGAAGGTTTCAACAATGCTCTGATATTTGTTCGAAGATATTAGAGGACAGTCCCTACGATCAGGTAATGTGGTGTACACGAGCTAGCTAAGCCGCGTAGCATGCTAGTGATCTGGACATCGGTTTACTTGTTGTCGAGTCAAACATAATCCTGATCAGCTCTCGTGGACTCCTTCACCTTCTGTTGGCTTTTACCTTAAAGCGCCCATCTCTTTAGGTGCATTTTTTTACTTTACAGCAGTACTTATGTTGTGTCCCCCCCCCCCCCTCCCCCCTCTGTGTTTTCAAATCTAATGCTAACTCAATCATCCACCCATGCTCTCTCAAGGACGCTGACTCCTCATTGCTTATTTCTGAGGTAACCTCAATCCTTTGTTTTTTTCTGCGCCGTTGTTATCACTGGATACTTCAATATGTATGCAAACCCCTTGCAAACCAAGTACATGTTGTAGTGATGAGTGACTAGTGAGACTCTCTCCCAACCCTTAATCTTGCTACAAATAAATGTAGTGCAGTATATAAAAAAAATATATGATTAGCTATATATTTTTTGCCAAATCCTAGAGAAATGGCACAGAGCTAAGTTAATAGTTACTCTCCACCACTGGGATTTATGATAACACTGTTTGATTTGTGTGTGTGTGTGTGTGTGTGTGTGTGTGTGTGTGTGTGTGTGTGTGTGTGTGTGTGTGTGTGTGTGTGTGTGTGTGTGTGTGTGTGTGCGCGTGCGTGCGTGCGTGTTCCACAGGCTGCGTGGAGTCTGAAGACGCGAGCCCTGACGGAGATGGTGTACATAGACGAGGTCGAGGTCGACCAGGAGGGCATCGCTGAGATGATGCTAGACGAGAGCTCCATCGCCCAGGTTGCACGTAAGTAGCTCTGTAGTGTGTATGTGTAACTGAGCGAAGAGAGTCCTCCAAGGTGAACCTCACTCGCAATTATGCCTTAAGAATGCTGTAACCGCCCTCCACTCGAATGGCTGCACTGAGTCATTTGGCTAAGCTGTAACGAAGGGGGTTGCCGGTTCGAGCCCCTGCTGCGTACTAGTGATGTGGCATCGGAGAGACCGGCGTTATGTGTGCTCTGAACTCCCGCTAAAATTGAGAAAATAAAATGATTTATTCCGTTCATTTCCAGGCCCTGGGACATCTCTGAGACTGCCAGGGACGAGTCACGGTGGGGGACCCACTCCCGCTGTCAGGTATACAAGGCAGAGAGTAGAGCCATCATTCATTCAGTAGTGCAGAAGCCAATCATGGCAAACTCATTCAAAAAACAACCACTTGTAATATCTGTATTTCCTTGTTCATTCCACATGGAGGCCCATGACTCAGTCAGGACGTCCCATCACAGGGTTTGTGAGACCCAGCACCCAGTCGGGGAGACCCGGTACCATGGAGCAGGCGATCAGAACCCCACGCACGGCCAGCACTGCCCGGCCCGTCACCAGCGCCTCTGGGAGATTTGTCCGTCTGGGAACGGTATAATAATCCTGTTTATTGTTGGCGCCGGGGAGGGAGTTTAAATACATTACTGTTGATGAGAAGAGAAGAGATGCTTTGTCACACCAGATCCAGCCATTAGCTAATTTCCATCCGCAGGAAGACGTAACACACTGAATACACTGAGCGTTGATTGTGCAGAATGTATTGAATCCCATATAATTGCTGTCATTATCACATTTACAACCTTGGATAAAAGGTAAACCACCACCATCACCACCAGCCCATCCTACCCCAGTACACAGCAATGCTCTGATACGTTGCACACCGACCACACACATGCATGCATTCACACAAACACACACAGCCTTCTCCATCTCCACATACATATTTCGAGTATATATATGTCGTTCAGTGTTGTGTATTTTATTCTTATTTAGTTGTGTTGTTGTGTTTTCCCAGGCTTCCATGTTAACTAATCCAGAGGGACCGTTTATACATTTATCACGACTTAATCTTTCCAAGTATTCCCAAAAGCCCAATTTATCCAAGGTAAGACTATGGGATAGATTTGTGGTTAAACTTTATTAATAATGTAAAAGTCAACATAACATTTTAAATTCATTTAGAATTTTCATTGAATTTTCAATGTGTCTATTTCTCCTCCAGACTCTATTTGAGTACATCTTCCACCATGAAAATGATGTGAAAAATGTGAGTTGAAGCACAGTTATTGGCTTGAATATTGATTTCAAAAGAAGGTTGAGTAGATATCCTTTCACATGCTTCACTAGACTTGTGTTCTGTGCCCAGGCTTTAGATTTGGCTGCTCAGGCTACTGAGCATGCTCAGTTCAAAGACTGGTGGTGGAAGGTTCAGCTGGGGAAATGCTACTACAGGTAAGCAACCACTCCAGTATTAAAAGTATTAAAAATGTATTACTATAACGAAAGTAAAGATTATATTACATATCAAATGTGAAGGTATAATATCAGAAGCTGCTACCTACGTCACATCACAATTGTTAGATTTTGTGTTGTTTTTTCAGACTTGGTTTATATCGCGAATCAGAAAAACAGTTCCGATCGGCTCTCAATCACCAAGAGGTGGTCGATACTTACCTCTATCTTGCCAAGGTACTCATAAAGATGTAATCACAAACCAATCCCAGTGCAACAGATAATACGGTTGCATTATTTCTGACACAAATAGTTAAATTGATTGACATCTGTTTTCTCACATTTAAACAAGGTGTATCAGCGTCTCGATCAGCCAATCACAGCGCTGAACCTGTTCAAGCAAGGCCTGGACCGCTTCCCAGGAGAGGTTACCCTACTCACGGGAATCGCTCGCATTCACGAGGCAAGGCTGATTTATCTTTTATTTGTGTTTTTAAAGTTTCCTCTCTGTACCATTTTAAGCCTTTTGTCATACCCCCCAAAAATATTACACGTCCCATTAAATTTACTCTTGTCATATTTGTCTATTTTTCATATTTGTAGTCTGTTGTGCATATTTGTAATCTGTGTTTGTTTTGTTGTTGTTTCCTTAACAGGAGATGAACAACATCACCTCAGCCACAGAGTACTACAAAGACGTCCTGAAGCAGGACAACACTCACGTGGAAGCCATCGCCTGTATTGGCAGCAACCACTTCTACACCGACCAGCCTGAGATCGCACTGCGCTTTTACAGGTCAGATATGATGCCGACACACACGTGAGACAGACTTCTTGAGCTCCCATCGCTTGCTGGAATGTAATCTCAGATCCAGCAGCCCTACTATATTATAGCAGAACTTCTGGGGGGAGACAGCACAGAGCCTGGGCCCAGAAACCAAAAACCGAAGGGGCGGAGTTACGCCTTGTTTCGTTACGGAGATATTCTACCGAATAAAAGTAATTTGCGCGAATTGATCAAGGTTTCAGAAGGTGGTTTTGATTAGTGTAATTCTACAGTGGCCAGTCTATACGGTGTTGTTTTGACTGTTACAGACACTTTTTTACAGTTTTACAGTTTTACAGAATTTGTCTCCAGCAACATGATTGGTCGAAACAAATACGAAGCGAAAAAAAAGTGAAATGCCCCTTTCACCCAGATTTGAGCTAGTCTGCCTTTACATATGAATCTAAAGTCTGATTTGTGAGACTAGTTAGAAAGGGAATTCAATTCTATTGGTTCCTTAGACGGCTGCTGCAGATGGGGGTGTACAACTGCCAGCTGTACAACAACCTGGGCCTGTGCTGCTTCTATGCCCAGCAGTACGACATGACACTGTCGTCGTTCGAGAGGGCTCTGGCACTGGTGGCCAACGATGAGGAACAGGCGGATGTCTGGTACAACATAGGACACGTGGCTGTGGTAAGACTAGGGAAGGTTGCACTATTTACACTATTCAGCTGTACGAAGCTTTTGCCTCCTTATCCTTTTGAACCCATAGAAGCCTACCACTCGTTGCCCAGTGTGTGTCTTTATGTTCCACTCACAGGGCATAGCGGACTTGACGCTGGCCTATCAGTGCTTTAAACTTTCTTTGGCCTTCAACAATGACCACGCGGAGGCATACAACAACCTGGCTGTGCTCGAGCTGCGCAAAGGTCGCATCGAACAGGTGAGCTGAACGCATTTGCATTTCTGATGCATTTTTATAGGCTCTACACACAAAGATTATACCAGCAGTTAGCGCGCTAAAGACATGCATTTCCCATGAGCTCTTGACAACGCCTCCGCTCAAGTGCTCTACGCAATCTGAGGAGTAACATAAGATGTTGGCACAGTTATGAATACAACAAAAACATAAAACAAACATAATTCAGGACTGAGTAAATAATTGTTAGTTTCTAATATTTAATCGTGGCTCTTTCAATCCAATGCCTATTGGGTATTGGAAGTGGACATCGTGGCAAACGCGTCATTTCAGATTATGTAGAAATGTCGTTTGTTGGGATGGCTCACAGTGGACAATAGCCTAGAACTCTAGACACCCCCTAGCGGCAGCAAATTTATTTGGCAGCTAGTGTAGGTCTAGCACAGCTCCGTCCGCTTTTTGGTGCTGGAAACACCAAGTGTGTCTTGTATGTCTGACCAATCACAGCGTGAGGGGCGGAGTCGAAAGCCGGGCTACCTAATGACGACAGAGTTGCGACGGTTCCGTGTTAGGTAAACAATGGCTGCTGCTGCTGGCGAACGGCTGTCTTTCGACTCGGCTTTGGCCGCGACTCTTCAAGACTTGAAGTTAACATTTTATTTGAGAAAAGAACAAAGAACGGCACTGAAGTCTTTCCTCGAAAATAAAGATGTATTCGGAGTTTTGATTAATTACGTAGTCAGAGCCGTCGCTCTGACTACGTCACCTTCTTCGTTGCTCTGATTGGTTGTAGCGCTATCCTATTGCGTGCAGAGGGAACTTGAAAGACAACCGTTTATCCCGCCCACACTGCCAATGGAGCTGCGCCAGACCTTACATCTTTCTGATGTAGGTCTGGCTTGCCAGGCTAAGTGGACAACACTTCTGAATGTCATCGTGGTGCTAATGATTCACATTGTATGTGTTGTTCTGTTGTGATGCAGTCCAAAGCCTTCCTACAGACCGCTGCGTCCTTGGCCCCTCATATGTATGAGCCTCACTTTAACCTCGCCACTCTCTCTGAAAAGGTAATACCAGTGTTTTCAGACACAGCATTCCTGTTAGTTACAACTTGTACAAACAAAATTCACGTCCCATCCAACGGTGTTTCCTCCTTAGTCTTCTGCGCTAAAAAGAAACAAGATATGTATGTGATCTTACAGTTAAGTTGCATCTATTTTGATGTATATTTCTTTATGTACATTGTGGTTTATATGCATATTTTGATTAATATTTGTATTGCCATACTGTATTTTTGTGTTTATATTTTTACTCTATTTGTGTTTATATTTTTATTCTACTTTACTTTATTTTGCTATTTTTCTGTATTATTATTTTTCTTTCTTAACCAGAACAATTGTGACAGAATTAATTTCCCTCGGGATTAATAAAGTGCTGTGTGTGTATGTATGTCCAGATTGGAGATCTGCAGAGCAGTTACATCGCAGCCCAGAAGTCTGAGGACGCCTTCCCAGAGCATGTGGACACACAGCAGCTCCTCAAAGACCTTCGACAGCACTTTGCTGTGCTCTGAGACCCCAGCAGGTTTTTATGTAGAGTCTATGGTCCAGTCTATGGCATTTGTAGTGATGATACGCCATCTGTCTGGACAATGTGTGTAATGCTTACATGTACATGGTAAAGAAAAATATATATGACATAGATATTTATTGCAATAAATTGAATATATCTCATCTCTGATGTGAGATTTGTATTTTCATAATTTCGGACATAGATTGTTTTGTCATTTTTGGATGCGTAGCTTTTTGTGCATTACATATAGATAAATACACGTGGAGAAAACATTTGTTTGCTTAATTATTTATTCTTTATAGACAGACAGAGCAAAATAGTGAGTTTAATTTAATAATAAAGTTACACTTTATTCTCCTCATCCCTGCAGGGTCCTTTAGTCCTCTGAATGTGACCATGCATGCTGTTCAGTAAGAAGCAACAAGGAGTCCTTATTGGCCAGTTATTTTCATTTGTTGGTTTTTATTGACTTTGAGCCTGTGCAAACAGACTTATTTCATTTGGTACAAAGTGCGGAATTTCAGGCCTACTGGTGATTTAATAAAACTTGCACATTAGTCTGGTTCCCAGGCTAACTTTGGTTTTGGATTGAAATAATAACTGACCAGGCAGAGGCTATATGCTTGCAATACACAACGCACAGGTACAGGACCTTCATCAAGGGCATATGAATCGCTTTAAGGTGTTGATATTTGAGAGCACTGTATTATTATACATTAATGTCAAACATTTCAGTTGCTGTATAAATAATTAGCAATATGAGATTAAATATAATTATTATTATTATAATTGTGATATATATAAATGCTGATATATAAATTGTTACGCAGTCTGCTGAACATTAACAGCTCCAAAGAAATTGCTTACATATTTCTATTGGTTATTTTTTGATCTAAGAAATATCTGTTTATCTCTGTAGCCATGTTACTTCAACCATTGACATCACCAAAAACTGTATAAATCAACAACCACTGACAAAAGTCATTAGATTATTGGTCTGAAGATTTCATTTCACAAATCCACTTAAGCGAATACATGCACGGCGCGTCGTTCCATGTAATGAAGGGGTTGATTCCGGGATAGATGGCTGCACAGTCTTCATTTCCTACATCATTTGGTTCTCCTTCGTTCCAATACCTGTATCAAGGGGTAGAATTGCCTTGAATTTACAGTGTCTGTGATTTTTCCCTGTGACCAACCACTGCTTTCCCATTCAAATGATGTTATTATGAATTGTATAACCGACCCATGAAGCAAATGTGGTGTTTCTATCACAGAAGGAAAAAAAACACATTCTAAGCTTATCCCTAATGCTTGTAATCAGGATTTTATATAGACCCTCTGTGTACGCAGATGTGTGTGCAAATCTAATACATTGACATTGAAGTATAAACTAAACTAAGAATTCCATAAACCTTTTGTTGATCATTTGAAACACTTGAAATTACAATATAAAGCCCTCTTTCCTGAGCATGTGTTCTTCTGACTAGGGGCCTATAGGCTATGTTGGGAATATAAACGTTCAATTTGACACCTGATTCGGAAGTGGAGTAAGTGACGTAGTGTCTGTGAGGTTTCGTGCGGTGTGTCCAATGTTCGGCTGTTACCCTCCCACAAGCGTTTCTCCATTCAGCCACTTCCAGACGCCTTCCACCTCCACGTCTCTCAGTCCGAACCAGTAGCCTGTATGGTGTCTCGCTTCGCTGGGATTGCTCCTGTCTTGTATATGCATGTTCAACGATGACTATAGGAAACAAGCACACCGTGTCAATTCACTTGTACACTATTATATAAACTATATACATGACACTACCACACTGAGGATCACATAAACGGGACACTTGCGTAAGCATACCAATCAATATAGGACTATATATAATATAAACAAATGTATTCCCACCTGTATCACACTGCTGTCTATGATCGCCAGATCCGCTCCTTTCCTTTCACAGACATTTCTAGCATCCTGCCATGTTTTCCTTCCCAGGTTGGGCTCAGCCAAGTAGAAACACTTGGACTCTATGTGAATCCAACCCGGCAAGCAATGTCCACAGTCCACCACTTAACGAACAAGTTATAAACAAACAAAAACCATTTTGTAAAATGTATTAAGAGACATAATATCACTCACACGATATATAATGTATTATAAAAATAATGTCGTATTGTAGAATGTAGACCATGTATGGAGTGACATCGTACAGGTCACTTCCTAGGACCTACTCATCAGGGTCACTTGGGCCTGCGCAGCCGTCTTCTCCTTCTGCACCGTGTCCAGTTGCGTGCCGTAGTCCTTGCCTCTTCTCTTCTGGTGCTCCAGCTCCCACTGGATCAAGGTGAGCTGCTGTCTCTCGTTCGTCAACTTCTTTATCGCCTTGTCCCGATTCTGTAGCGTGTTTCTGTACGTCTCAAAGAGTTTGTTTAACTCCGCGCCGCTCTGAGGTATACTGGTTGTCAGCTGGCTGTCTGTAAGGACACGAGGAAAGGCTGTATTGCATTATGTAAGTTCACAATAGGTATAGGCCTATAGTCATGTCAGTTATCCTTGAGTTTTCAATGACTACAAATAACTCAATAACTGTTAAATAGGATTAAACCCTATATATCTTTAACTTACAGTAGACTCCCAGGCTAACATCTACGGCAAACAGAACAACACCGAGCACAACGAGGCACAACACTGCTGCTCTGCTGGATTTCCCACCATGGCTTCCTACAGAGATGGACACTAGACAGAGAGGTTAGAGGTCAACATTAAGGTCACCATACAGTAACATCAACACGTGATTGCTTTAAGGCTAATTAGTTAAATATCTGTTTCAGCATAGTAAGAGATACTATCAAAAATACTGCTATTACAAAATGTCCTGTCGGAAACTCTTGTTTTTCAGTAGTATACCATTTTGGTCCTGCTTGTCCGTAAACTCCTCTTCATCAATCCATTTGTTGTTTATGTTACTATATCTACCGGCCACGCTCTCTGTGTTCTGCATGCTGATTGTTTGGATGGGAACATTCAGGGGAAGGCAGATTGAAAGGGTCCATTTGACAGGACATTGCCCTGTGTAAACATTTTTCTGTGAGAGGAGGACACTCCCACATGTTTGCACTTCATACAAATGCAAATAGTGTCTTTTTTTTCTCATTAAGCATGATCCCAAAATGTGTTCAAAGCATAAAGAAATAAAGCAAATGTCTTCAGATTTTGAAGTAGAATAAAAAACAGATCCAACACGGCAATTACAAGTGAGCGCGACCCGGACCGGAGGCAAACTACTTTCACGGTTCTGTTTTTGCACAAAGTGACACATAGGATACAATGTGTACGTACTATGCAGTGTAAAAACAGATTCATGGGTGGGGGGGGGGGGGTAGGGAGGTCCTAGTAGACCTCTTGGTAGCAGATCTCTGGGCTGAAGACCAGACACTGCTAGGCAAGCTGGTTCACGCTACCCAGAGTTGTTGAACAGAGTCAAGGTTCATTTTCCTCTTGGCGTTTATGACAACCGTCACCTTGTCCTTGGGGAGCATTACAAATCATTGCATATTAGCTTCAGTCTAAGAGTACATTAGGTTGGTTATTCAATTGTAAAATCAACGTGTTAATATTTTATGAAGCTTTTCATGTCCACTAAGAATTCATCATGTCATGTAGATTGTGATAGGTTTGTGATTGTGATACTTTTGTGTCACAGATGAGAAAGAAATCTGTCTGCATTTTCTTCAGTAGAGGAATATAGAAACAGTATTTGTGACATTAATATAAGTCAATTACAGTCAAAAATGGATTCACAGACAAATTGTTTATTTGATGACGACAACCAATTCCCCACATTATTTAATGTATAATATGTGCCATTTTTTAAATACAAATGTTACATTTTCCTGCCCTTTATTGACAACCATATGCATATAAACATAATTATACAAAGAAAGTGACCCTTTACATCCATGTAAAATATACAGGCTCCTATATTAGCTTTACAATAACTATTTCATATATATTTATTCTCTTACTTTTGATCTTTGATGTTTCCTTCTTCCTCCAATGAAATACAAACTCATAAATGACAGTTCAATAAGGCAACATCTGATATTTCAACATGATTTGTGTGGCTAATGCCAAGACTTTCCATGTCAGTGTTTCATGTCCATTTCACATATCCATTTGTTTGGATGTTCACATCTGACGTTGTACCAGGTCTGTAGCGAAGCATTTTCGGAGTAGGTAGCTGCGCACATCTCAAGATGCTGTTCCTTAGGCTCTCCTGGCATCCAATACCTTTAAACCAACGAAACGCAGATTTAAAAAGAAGCTTTTAAATGCATTCTCATGCTGTGTGTAGGTACAGCCCCACCACGATGGACACACAGTCATGAGCCGACCCCCCCCCCCCCCAGCCTAAACTGCTTGTTTTCCATATAATATGTCTTATCAGTCAAATGTGTGTCACCTGTGTTGATGACTCATTCTGCTCTGTTCCTTATTATTTAAGTTCCAGCCCCAGTTCAGTTCAGCAGCAGTCTTTGTTTCTGTATCTGCACAGGTCCAAAGTGATATGCTGTTGCCTGTTAGGATTTTTTAATTGTTCAATCCAATAGACCTTTTTCACAGAGGCGTCATCGTCGCAACGCTAATTATGGGCCTTATGCTCCTTTTATGCTCCTACCACTCATGCCCTCTGAAGGAGCAGACCCATAAACCAGTGTTATGAGCGACACGTGTGTTTGTCCTACGACGACACCTCTGTGAAAAGGGTCTTATCGGGTTCACCCTTTGCGTCAAGCCTGACGCCCACATCATGTCATGTCAGGATTTCTCTTACCCTGTAAGAAGCGGGGCGCCGCGGCCGCCGCCATGCCACCGCCACGTTCCTCCCTGATGGAGTCTGAGGCCCAGCCAGAAGCCCAGACGTTCACCCGCTCTGGAATCAGGCTGGTCGTCGAGGATGACCTTGCTTATGGCCATCTGAGTCGGTCAGGGGACACTTAATGTTACTGAATACAGTGTCTAATGCAAACAATATCATTTGCACAGCACCTTTTATAAACGTCACTCAACAGGGGCGAAGAAAAGCGGATTGCCGTAAAACACAACAGTCAAGGACAAACAATCATACTTTGGAGGAACAAAAAAAATAAATTAACAACTGCTGTTGTTTCCATGGACAGCGCTGTTTGTTGTGTGTAGGGGGTGCACACGCAACAGCAGACTAAAACAGTGGACTTATTTTGTTGTTATTTAGCCTTTCTGAGGCTATCGCATGGTTAAATCAATGAATTGTATTTTAGGAAAAAAAATTGCCCCCTCACAAATTTGAACAGCCCCCAGAAATGTGTTTTTATTGACATCCTTGCTATACCAAGTGATATATATATATATTGTTGTTTTACTTTTTACTGACAAATGTTGCATATTGTACGTTGCTATGGACAAAAGCATCTGCTAAATGCCCCAAAGGTAAATGTGAATGTACCTGTTTAGCTATGCTATCTATGACCGCCAAGTTGCCCCCATCCTTCACACAGCTGTCCCTGGCGGCGTCCCAGGGCTTCGGCGTTATCGTATTGGAGGTGGCGAAGTAGTAGCACCTGGAGTGCAGCAGGGTCCACCCCGTCGCACAGTGTCGACAACTCTCCTCTGTGGCGAGAGGAGGACACAGTGTAGAAAGCCTTTCACTGCATTCATGCAGTCACATCATTTTAGATGAAACTAATCCTAGAATTATATCAAATATATCTATTTGATGTATTTCAAATCAAATATAATTAAGCTGTATACTGTGGTATATTTGTATATTTGTTATATGCATACCACCCCTGATTCGGAAGACAAATTCAACCTTGTGATGCTTCTTTTTTAATATATAGAATTATTTGCTGTGCATCTCCTTTGATGTCTACCTGCATTTTATTATTTCATTGTTGTTGTTTTTTTTTGTGATAAAATGAAAGTCGTACCAGAGAGATTTAGATCTGACTGTAATTTTATTTTCCCCTGCTGAAGGAATGTGATCCGATCTCTATAGGTCTTGGTCCTGTTCCTTTGGCGCTCGATCATCTGTTTTCTATGTACTTCCTCGGTGGTCTCGGACGCCACCCGCCTCCTGATCTCACCTCTGGTCCAGACTGCGTCTTCATACATACTCCTTTGTGTGGTCAGCTCACTGCTGATGTGTGTTATGTTGCTGTAAGTTGGAAGATGGCCATCGCTCACTCTGCTATCTGTGAGGAGTGGAAGGAAGGAAACACACCAAAATGAGAATATATATATATATATTGTTTAATGTTCTACTAAACTGGATCTTATAATATAATGCACAATGACAAGTTTGGAGACGTAAGCGAATGCAACTTACAGTGTATCCCCATGCCGATATCAAGCAGAAGGAGGATGACACTGAGCAGCCCCAGACAGACGAGCCGTCTGTGGGGACCACAAGAAGGGCCACTGCTCACTTGGCATGTCGTCTCTACACAGAAATATACAAAGACTAGGATAGGACCCTTTATTTTTCTCTTTTAGAATTCAGTCGCTCAATGATATATCCTGATTGTGTTAGGATTATAATCTTTGCTATTTACTATACCTTCTTGAGGCTGTTGAACTTCCGTGATTTCATCATCCTGAAAAAATAAATGACTGTATCCACTCTTGAAAGGGTTTTCTGAATGTGCCATTTCAAATCACTTCTCTGGTATAATGAGTCGTCCAAGACAGCCATAGAGCTCATCATTGATCATCTGTTTGTGTCTTGTGTCAACATTTGTTTAGGACTGTTCCCGTCTGGTCTGGATTTTGAGTTTGGTAGGTGCTTGATCAAATATTAATGTTTGACCAGTTTCCCAGTGTAACCTAACTGCTGGTAACTCACTGGCTAAACAGAAACGGTAGTTCTGTCTATAGGACCTTGAGACATCATTCATTACAACAATGACAACAATAACATTACAATAAAAAGAACTGAGGCCAAACATGTTGACACAAAAAAAACTATGTTTTTTGTATATTTTCGATAATATATTCGATAGCCAGGGATGGGCCTTTTGTGTTGCATACCTAAATTAGCAACAGGCCCTACAATGACAAGGCTGACATCAGTCTGTGAGAGACAGAGCAGAAAAAACAACTTGAATGTAAGTAAAAGTAGTTCTTACACGTTTCCTCTCTCCCAGAGAGAGAGAGAGAGAGAGGGAGAGAAAGAGAGGGGGTGCTTGATTCTTTGGAATTGTTATTACATTTCACATTGAATTATGCTTCCTTTAGCAAGTTCTTGAGTAATTTAGAAAGTCATCTTGACATGTATGCCCTAGGCTACCTCTAACAATGACTCTTTGACCAAAAACCTATTAAAATAAAAGTTTATATTATAAAAGTCTTGAAATGCTTATTATAAGGTTTCCCCTAAATTGGCCAATCAAGAGTTACTTTTGGCCTGTTTAATAAATAGCCCTAGAATATTATCAAATCAAAAATCCACCCCAAACCCTAATTAAAATATAATAATAATAATAATAATAATAATAACAACAACAACGACAATAATAATAATAATAATAATAATAATAACCATTCAGTTTATTGTAGTTGAAAGCAGACACACAAGTTTATTTTCCATTGTATTGTTCCATCCATAACAAGACAAGCGGTTTCATTGCTGCTTTTGCTTCATCTCACAAATCCAGTAAAATTCATGTCCGTGGCAGCGTCCGTCATACCACGTCTGTGTTGCGTCAGCAGCGGGATAAAAAGCTGCACAGTTCTCATCTGATCTGTTAGGTTCCCCGGTTACCCAGTAGCTTGATTTAAAATAAGAAAATACAACAGCATATAGTTACGTAATTGTAGTTGTCAACAATGCAGCTTGTATTGTACTCTAAAATGGAGCAAACCTCAAAAGTAAATGTTCCATCTATCTACCAACATAAGACAATAAAACAGGGTGGGGGAGAGGGGCTCTTACAATGGCGACGTCTGGGTGACATTGTTGATCCACACCCAGGTGTTGTCCTCAGAAATCTCTGTCATGCCGATCCAAAACCCATTCGACCACCAAACAGATGCTTTGAATCTTGGGAGGTTGTCGTTCAAAAGTAGCTGCATAAAGAGAGCATAAATATACAATGGCTTTTCATGAGGTTATCTTCCAAACGACAGACCCATGCAAAGACATTCATGAGGTGGTAGGTATACTGTGTACATTACGTTAGATAAACTTCATTCACAGACTCCATGGTGGCCTCACCTGCTCCTCCCAGCTGTCTATCACCACCAGGTCAGCTTTACGCTGAAGGCAGTCCGTCCGGCTATCTATCCAGTTTTTCTTTGTCATGTCAGTTAGAAAGTTTGAAAAAAAATAGCAGGTTGTGTTCAGGAGAACCCACCCTTCTGGGCAACGGCCACAGGATTTTCCTGTTTTAATGAGACAGAGTGAATAAAAACATGGAAAACACAAAGAAAACTAATCAAACACACCAACATCAGCAGAAACAAAAGTGTCATTCACCAAATTCTCTAATTCCATCTCACCCCAGTTCAGCTTATCAGCGAGTAGCTTGGTCTTCTCCGCGCGAACCGTCTCAATCTGGCTCTGGAGGCCGTCGTTGAAGCCCTTCTGTTTTTCCAACTGCTGTTTAATTCCTTCATTCTTTCCGGCCTCTAACTTCAAGGTCTTCTCAGCCTCCACAGTGGCTTTGATCACGTCGCTGTGGTTTTGCCGGAGGTAGTTCAGCTCCAGGATGTGGTGAACATGCTCTGAATTCTGCAGAGGTTGCAGGTATCCCTCCTTGCTCTTGCTACCTAATGGCAAATTCAATCTCATAATCATAAGGGAATGAAGGGGCTTACTGCATAGTATTTAGTATTGAATTGGTGTAATGTGTGTATAGTATATAACTGTGGGATTCTCTGGGGTACGTCTTGTTGTTTTACAAAAAGTGGAAAGTGGAACGTAGCTAAAGGTGAAATGCAAATTCATGAATGGACAATGTTAGGGATAAGTGGACAATAGAAAGTATTACCATCTTTAGACATTACATTATTACAATAAACGAGACAATGCTTCCCATGAATAAACACAATGCTAACTTAAATGTATTAAACTTGTTGTCGTTGTGTCGATTGTTGGCTAGTACTCACAGTAAATCCCAAGAACGACAGCAGTCACCAGCAGAACAATATTTAGCAGTCCCAGAATGGGGATAACAAATCTTGACCTGTATACTGTAAACATAGCACATTTAGTATGGAATACAATTCAACAACACACGATTAAATCTCCTGATTTGACAAGCATAACATAAACACATACAATAAAATGAGTCTACGCAGTAAGATTATAAACTGTAATTTCGTTTGTGTTGTTGAATATAACATAAACCAACAGAAATAAGTGATCTAAATCCATTCGATTATCAACATTTGGAGTATTCAAATGATTGTGTTGATTTCATGTGTTTCTAGAAAAGCAGTGCATGCAGATACATAGGCCTATAGGTCTATAAGAGAAATAAGAAAAAACTCAAATCTGATACAGAGACATATTTTATGCCTACCTTGTCCAAACAGGTTGGAGACCTGAGAGTGGCCATCTCTCGTGTAGCTATTTTGAGAAAACATCACTTTGTGAACTTCTTGTTTTTGCACATGCTCCGCGCTTGACTATGAATTCTCTATTTCACCACAAGCTGGCTTTTTTTCTGCTCTCTTATCAGTGGTCACGGGGCAGGGAGGGGGGGGGGGGGGGGGGGGGGGGGTTACACAACAGCCATTTTTTGTATCAAGATACGAATGTCATGTCCTTGTTTGGATGAAAGTTCATAGTCTATCATAGTGATATTCATTAATGAGCATTAATACAAGTACAACAAAAAATGATAATACCGCAATGATGAAATGATGCAATTCAACATGATTATTTTATTTGTCCCCATGAGGAAATGTTTGTTGATATAGAGTGATTGTAGTATTAATTGATACACTATACAACAATAGTACCAATGTATCCACAAATACAGCATGCAACAGGCATAGTTATACATACACAGTATGTGTTTGTGTGTGTGTGTGTGTGTGTGTGTGTGTGTGTGTGTGTGTGTGTGTGTGTGTGTGTGTGTGTGTGTACAACAGTGTGTCTAGTGTACAGCAGCAATGTTATTTGGAATAGTTGACTCAAAATACATTTTTGTAAAGACTACATTACATTATCAAAATAATTATAAAAAGGTTCTTTTCAACAAACCAAACTTGTGTCATCTTTTTTATGCAACTGATCCATATGCATTTGCGTTCTATTGATTACCGTATTATGTAATGGGTTTCATTTCACATAATCTTTGACACAAAGCTAGACTGCATTGCAAATCAAACCATGTGTTGCTGGGGCTGCCCCTGTTGAAAATGCCTGCACAGTCCTCATTTTGACCAAAGTCGTTAGGCTCTCCATCGATCCAATACCTGAAACAAACAGATCATTTCCCTTCACCAGCTGTGCATTTTACCCTTTCATGATTCAATATGTCATATAAGTGATTAATTAGGGGCAACATTTCATGAACAATGTGTCCTTAGATTTTTTATATATATGTTTTATATATATCGGCCTAGATATTTGTTTTTGAAATAGCAACCTAAGAGATGGTGGATTTGCCATAAAACGTGAATCATGCCTGTGAATAATTAAATGAAAGTATGATATATTATATAATATATAATATTATATATAATATATATATATATATATATATATATATATATATATATATATAAAAGCAAGTTACAGGTCAGGCTAAAAGCATACAATCACAATTGTAAAAAAAAAAGTGCTGCACAACCAAGTTAAAAAAAAAACAACAGCGAAAGGAGGGGTTAATAGATGTCATTTTTTATTTGTGCATAATAATAAAAATAAGAACATCTCAGAGATCCAGATTAGTATTATTGTTAATTAGTAACTGTAAGAGAAAACCTTTAAAGCAAAATACGATGGTAATGCATTGAAATAATCTGTAACACTCTTACCCTTCATCGTTGAAGGTCACATTATTCACCCAAACCCAAGATCCTTCGCTCCCTGTGCCAGATTTCACCCAATTAATAATAGTAAAAATGAAATCTGACCAAATAAATGTGCTCCCCAGTCCCTAAAACATATAATACACTTGGAAGTCACGAAGTTACATGAAGTTCCTTGACACATTGTCACATAATAGGGAAAACACGTTAGAACTACAAAAGACATGGCGCCGTTTGTAGTTTTTAAAAAAAATTAATTTTCCGGGTTAGGGTTAGCCTTTTGCCCGTTTTTCAAGAGAGAAAGTATAACCTGAACATATTTTGTTCATATTATACGGAGATGGATGTTGTAAAAATATAAATATAGGCTACATTTTATTTAAAGTTTAGACGTGTTTCCAGCTGCTTTGTTTGTCCATGAATTGGACAAACATGAATTGTTTGGAGTTCACATTGTGGGACATACATTGTGGTGTGGGACAATAATAGTTGTTGTTGTTGTTGTTGTTTTAACAAACTTTATTGTCAACAATATTATGACATTACAACATAAACAATAGTAGCCTACAGTAAGGACACTACTTCCGGCTGATAGGTCCTCCCAATGGGACAGGTGGTCACGGCGTCTTTCAGCCGTCGCCCCTAGCAACCTGACGTCATTGAAACATGGTGCAGGAATCAGAGAGAGCTATAGAGTAAACATAGAGGGGGCAATTGCTCTGTCAGTTAGCATTGCGTTAGCTGTGCTGCGGTTTAAAACCGTACTCCGGAAACCGGAGGTTTTGGAGTTTAACACGCAGCTGCGCACAAAGTTAAACCTGATTGCTGTGTACGACACAGGATCAGCTGATTCCTAGTTAAACTCGGGTTAAACCGGAAGTACTCTGATTTCTCGTTATACTCCAGCAGACGCAGTCTTAACTTAATGTTGGATGCATTTTGTGCTATAATTACCAACAAAAACGTAATGGGAATGTAAAGTGAACTTTAATATAATAAAACGCAAATAATGTTGAAATATATTCTGAAATAGTCTAGCCTACTTTTTGTGGAAATCTGAGTCTGGAATCTGAATCTGCCCTCACCTACGTCAATCAATCAATTACTTGTCATTGTTTTCTCTTGGTGTGCATGCAAACGTGATTAATTAATTGAAGACGAATTAATATGCGAGTAATTGGGGTAATTCCACGCCTATAAATTCTCGGAGAAGGAGAGGGTCAGTGGCGCAAAAAGTGGGTATGCGCTGTATGCGGCGCATAGGCGCTCCCGTCAACAATCGCGCAGCACCCCACCCCGTCAACAACCGCGCACCACGTAATGTTTATGGGGGGCGCCAAAATTGTTGCTGCATACCCCCCTGACACTGGGTAGTTGCACCCCTGGAGAGGGTAGTTAGGATGAACATGTCTCGGATAGAGAACTATAACGAGGAGCAGAAATATTTATTGTACTGCATTCGAGGTGTTGTGGACACGGTGGAAGACGCGAGGAAAGACACCACCACCACGCTCCGAAGAAAGTCTGTTTGGGATGATCTCTCAAACACATGTAACAGTAGATCTTCCAGCAGAAGACCGAGCAGCCCGGCACATTTAAAGAATTTATGGAAGCGCTTGAAAGTTGAAGCGCGTAATGCTATTGCTGAGCCTGAGCGGACGCACGACCGAGACCTGGGCCCCGTGAGCCGTGAAATATCACTGCTCATTCCAAGTCGACTATGTCCAATATTGTTATTGTAGGCCTACTGAAGGCCTATCTGGCGTAATAAGTGTAAATGTATCATACATTATTATTAATACTACTACTAATAATTAATCAAACTAATTCTGTGTGTGTCGGTTATAATGGAGCCTTGTTTCATCCTGCAAACTGGTTTAGTCTCCTCTAAAACCATGTCCGTTTCGAGACTAGACTAACACACACAAAATACGCCCTCTAGTGTCTGATGTGAATTTCTCTGAAGACACAGCAATTGAGATCAAGGTAAAACGCAGCTGCAGGTTAAACCACAGGTACATACGACACAGCAATGGAGCTTAAGGCCGTGTTCACACCTGGCGTTTTATTTGTTCTGCCAGCGCTCTTTCTACATTGTATTCCTGTGTAGCAGAGCGCTTTTGGAAAACGGCCCCGGCGTTTTTTTAAACGCCACTCTCGGCGCTTTCTTCTCCCGCACCGAGCGTAAAAAAAAGTTGAAAAAAGTTCGACTGTCAGAAAAAAAGCGCCCGACGTCAGGCGCTTTTTTGACAGCTGATCAATCACAGTACGCCGCAAATCGCGCATCATCGAAACGAAGCTCCTGGACTATGATGCTCGGCACCTTGCTGCTGCCTTCCTGAGTGATATCTGCACACACAAACGTGCAGGTACACGACTCTCCTCCTCGTCGTCAGTTAGGGCCAATGCAAGCGCCAATCGCCTGTTTCTAGCCATTTAACAACGATGGGTAGCCTGGATACGTAATAGGCGAGTAACGTCGGGGTCTAGAGTGGGTTCGTTGCTAGGTGACAGAAAAAACGCGCTCGCCGTTTTTAGGACAAAAAGCGCTGCCAGCTTTTTTTGTTGTTGAAAAAGCGGTCGGCTCAACTTTTCCCTATCACAAAAAACGCCAGGTGTGAACACGCCCTAAGGCCGTGTTCACACCTGGCGTTTTATTTTTTCTGCCAGCGCTCTTTCTACATTGTATTCCTGTGTAGCAGAGCGCTTTTGGAAAATGGCCCCGGCGTTTTTTTAAACGCCACTCTCGGCGCTTTCTTCTCCCGCACCGAGCGTAAAAAAAAGTTGAAAAAAGTTCGACTGTCAGAAAAAAAGCGCCCGACGTCAGGCGCTTTTTTGACAGCTGATCAATCACAGTACGCCGCAAATCGCGCATCATCGAAACGAAGCTCCTGGACTATGATGCTCGGCACCTTGCTGCTGCCTTCCTGAGTGATATCTGCACACACAAACGTGCAGGTACACGACTCTCCTCCTCGTCGTCAGTTAGGGCCAATGCAAGCGCTAATCGCCTGTTTCTAGCCATTTAACAACGATGGGTAGCCTGGATACGTAATAGGCGAGTAACGTCGGGGTCTAGAGTGGGTTCGTTGCTAGGTGACAGAAAAAACGCGCTCGCCGTTTTTAGGACAAAAAGCGCTGCCAGCTTTTTTTGTTGTTGAAAAAGCGGTCAGCTCAACTTTTCCCTATCACAAAAAACGCCAGGTGTGAACACGCCCTAAGACGTCACGTGACTTCTTGCGTCACCGACGAGTTTAAAACCGTGTTAAACTCTAAAAAGTGGCTAAGTTAGCGACAGAGCAATTGCCCCAGAGTTGTTTATAGAGTTGTTTACTCTATAGCTCTGATACAGGAGTAATAACTAACCAATAGGACGGATGCCCACATCGTCCATTAGTGCGTTCACACCGAAAGCGCACAAAGAGGAATCCACCTTGTCCACTCCACCTAAGTCGCTTTTGTCGCTTCTGTCCCCCTTCAGAATGTTCGTTCTTGCTTTTTTTTTAAATTTAAAGGGCCAGCGCGCCACACGCGCTAAACACCACCACGCAACTACTGCTGTAGCACAGCCCATTTACCGACACCGTTGATCACGGAAAGTTACTTGATGGAAAGTTACTTGATGGAAAGTTACTTGATAAAGTCATTAAAAACAGAATTACTCCGATTGGCTGGAGAGTGTAGGTTAAAAAGTGTTTATTTACACCACCTTTAATTTACACTTAGGAAAGACGTTGACGCTATGAAGACGCTATGGCCACGTTGCTTGGCAACGCCTGCATACGGGAGATATTAAATAGTCTGCTCGACTTGTAAAAATTAAAAAAAACTCACGATTTCAACTCTAAAACACATTAAAGTATTATTAATTGATTACATATTTCATTCTTTCGTAAGTGACCATGGTACTTCGCGGAAGCAACCCTCCGCTTCGCGTCGGACGGTTCACGCCTCCGCGTCGTCCATTCATTTCTGTTAATGGACACCTCGTCGGGTTACTCCCCAATCATATTTACGGAAATGATCATCCCCAATAAACACCGATTTTGCCACATGTAATGTTGTCAAATCATAGAGGACATCATAGAGGTGTTCTGCTACGGCAGCAATCAGCGTTTCCAGCGACACCTTGGAACGAATGTTTGGTAGGAACTAAACTTACGCGGGTTGTTTTCTGGGACAGATCTGACCGAGGGACGACGGCAGAACGAGATATCCCCAGTAGTGGTGTGCGATACTGCATATTTTGGTATCGATCCGATACCAAGTAAATACGGGCCAGTATCGCCGATATCGATACCGATACCGATACTTTTCAATAAATAAGGTTAATGCGTCATTGAATTGCTAAATCTCAATTAATTTTCATGACCTTAAGTGTTTTTTGTGATGTTTCCTTTTTTATTATTAAATAGTTAAAACCTAGGACAGAATGAGAACAAAATGTATAATTAAATAGAAAATGCTTTATTATCAAGTTTTTTGCTTTGCGTTACGTGACTCGCGTGACGGCACAACATCTAAACACAAGAGGGGGAGGGGGAGCAAAGTGTGCCTGCTCTGTGCTGACACAGGAGCAGCGAGTCCGGTGACCTGGCTGTTTCCTCTTTGCCGAAACCGCAGCATTGCAAACAAGAGCGGAACTTAAAGTAAATAATCGATCCCAACAGGCTAGTATCGATCCGATACCGATACCGACTTGGTATCGATACTATCGATAATTTGGATCGATCCGCCCACCACTAATCCCCAGAGCCCGTCTACGGAGAGCCTGTCCACTCCCTATTAAGTCCCATTGTACCGAATTTTGGTTGCAGTTCCACCAGAGCTCCACTGGGGGCGATCGCCCGTGAGTGCAGAATGAATGGGAGCAGATGGAGCTACACGGCTAAATGTGTCTCTTTCACCTGATTCTCATTGAAAAAACTCCGATTTGATTGTAGTTTTTACAAGTTCAACATCGGTTATAGATCGAAAGTTGAATGAACGAGTACTTATGTCCTTTCGATTTCTTACAGGACGAGTTGTTGTTGCCCATAACACGCTAGCATTCTGCTAATGAATGCTGATTGGTCAGTGAAGGACTGATTACGACCAGAGATCTGCTTGATGGCATCTTGGCATCCGAAGAGGGACCACAATGTTAAGGTGGACCTTTTCGCCCAAGTTCTTTTTTTTTTAACACAGCAACTTTTTTTGGTTGCTGGCACTTTTATCTGCGTATCGTTATGTATGTACTGCTGTGTTATCGATGCCTTGAGGGAAAGGGAGAGGCTTGCCGTAAAGCAGTATCTCTGGTCGTAAGATGTGTATGACGTCATTGACATTTTAAAATACTTTTTTAAAGCAAATAAGTGACTCTAAAAAATCTAACACCCAGCAATGTGTAATTTCTTTGCATCCCCTTTCGAAAGCAACATTCAAATTACTAGACAAAAAATTATATCCTGAGAAAAGTGGAGTTTGAGGGGTATAGCTCCATAGACCGCCATTCATTCTGCACTCGTCCTGTGAGCGCCCTCACATGGAACCAGAGGGGAACTGCAACAGTTCAGAACCCGGAAGTAAACCGAGAGTGGAACTTCTCTCCTTATTAGACATTCTCTGATATCCCCATTGGCTATCGTGGATTTTCCACCTTTCCCTCCTAGTCGCGTCATAGCTCATTTACATAAAGTTGGAGGATTTTTAACTTTTTTTATCCTCCTAAGTCGCCTAGTCCACCCGAGTCCGCCTATTCCTCTTTTCCCTCTTTGTCCGCCTGGCGCCCAATACACAATGAATGACTTCCGGGATCATTTTCCTCTTTGTGCGCTTTTGGTGTGAACGCACAGAGCCGTGGTCGCGCGATAGTAGCGTCCATAGCAACCACCATATCAAGCGTTGCATTCCAACGATTTTCTAAAGAGACACTAAATCGTCGTAGAAACTAATAAACGGAAGGTCGTCTACATTCTCTGATAGAAGATTATGAAAATATAACGCGTACTTCTCGCCAGAAATGTAATCTAAATGCATGTAAATGTGGACGGTAGCTCAAAATATTGCATTTTCCACGGAAAATGTATGGAGTGTCCGCTATTTTTTTGTTTTCGCAGGGGGAAACTTGACCGTCACGTGACCGGTGCGTAGGCCAATGTAAATGAATAGGCCAAATTAAACGTAAGTATATTACAATTTTAAAGCCTTTATCGTGAATATACCACGTTTCCCCCCGTGGACCAACGTAGGTAGTACACACTTTTTTGTGAGACTGGGTTGGTCGCTCAGACCAATGAAGATGCAAGCAGGCAAGGTCCACCATGGTTCTCTGGTAGGAGGCACTCTTGGTAAGAAGTCAAACAAAAGTTGCTAGGTAGGAGTAAAAGAAAAAACACATTGACATTGAGACTCCAGCCATCCATTGTCTTTACCTGGGTGTCCCCTCTTGCAGTGGTGAACAGAGATGATCCCGGTAATAATTTATCAATGAATGAATATATAAGAATATTATAATAAAAAGAACACTTGTTTCACATACAAACATAATCCATATCTATTCATTTCTAAAAAAACAAATGTGCTCAGCGTATATGGTCGATAAAACAATATGTTTGCCTTTATTTCTCATGTATTCTCTCTGACTGCTACAGTCATATTTCGACCATGCCGCTAAAATAGACGGCTAAAATAAAACATGGAGAGACAAGTCCATCCCTCTCCCTGCTGCATTACATTCACTGCATGAAATCCCACCTGCTCCTCCCAGCTTTCTATGACCACCAGGTCACCTCCACGACTAATGCAGTCCTCTCTGCTGTCGCCCCAAGACAACTTGGGAAGAGATCCCGAATAGAAGTAGCATGACGATCCTTGAAGATCCCATCCTGGCAAACAACGGCCACAATTTCTGTCTGTTGAAACAAACCAACAAAACAGTGTGTGATATTAAAGGCTTTTTCTCTTAGATATTAGAGCTGGGAGTCACCTGTGTGGTAAATTGCACATGATGGGCTGAAAACAATGATGAAATGTTTCCTCACAGTTATCAGATATATTGGACAGCAGTCTTCTCATCTCCGTTTGTAAATCCGCTATCTGGCTCTCAAGGCCTTTGTGTGCAGTGTGCTGCAGCTGTATCTGCTGCTTCAGGAGCTCACATGCGCCCTGCTTAGCATTTAGTTCCCGTCGGTCCACCTCTTGATCTGTGAGCACGACCCTATAGTTGGCCTGAAGTTGCTTTAATTCAGTGTAGATCGCTGATGCGTTTGGATGTTGATTGCTTAATCCCTTGCGGGCTTTGACACCTGTCACAGGCGAGAGAGAATTAGACAAGGCACATGGTTGATCGTACATGCGGTAGGCCTACATGCGGTTGTGGTTGTCGTCATAGGGCTATTGTCAGGCGGATATCGAATACGTTGACCAACATCGTTTTGCTCACAGTGCCAATGGTTAACCTTGTCGACGATGCCTTCAGTGTAGCGAGGAGGATTGCTATGGTTGCTGCAGGCTGTCTTGTCAGTCAAATGTGTGTCACCTGTGTTGATGACTCATTCTGTTCTGTTCCTTATTATTTAAGTTCCAGCCCCAGTTCAGTTCAGCAGCAGTCTTTGTTTCTGTATCTGCACAGGTCCAAAGTGATATGCTGTTGCCTGTTAGGATTTTTTAATTGTTCAATCCAATAGACCTTTTTCACAGAGGCGTCATCATCGCAACGCTAATTATGGGCCTTATGCTCCTTTTATGCTCCTACCACTCATGCCCTCTGAAGGAGCAGACCCATAAACCAGTGTTATGAGCGACACGTGTGTTTGTCCTACGACGACACCTCTGTGAAAAGGGTCTTATCGGGTTCACCCTTTGCGTCAAGCCTGACGCCCACATCATGTCATGTCAGGATTTTTCTTACCCTGTAACAAGCGGGGCGCCGCCATGCCACCGCCACGTTCCTCCCTGATGGAGTCTGAGGCCCAGCCAGAAGCCCAGACGTTCACCCGCTCTGGAATCAGGCTGGTCGTCGAGGATGACCTTGCTTATGGCCATCTGAGTCAGTCAGGGGACACTTAATGTTACTGAGTACGGTGTCTAATGCAAACAATATCATTTGCACAGCACCTTTTATAAACGTCACTCAACAGGGGCGAAGAAAAGCGTTTTTTTATTGCTGTAAAACACGACAGTCAAGGGCAAACAATCATATTTTGGAGGAACAAAAAAAACTTTAACAACTGCTGTTGTTTCCATAACCATGGACAGCGCTGTTTGTTGTAACAACAGTAGAACTAAAACAGTACACTTATTTTGTTGTTATTTAGCCTTTCTGAGGCTATTGCATGGTTAAATCAATGAATTTTATTTTATGAAAAAAATTGCCGGGCTTCGGCGTTATCGTATTGGAGGTGGCGAAGTAGCAGCACCATGGGCAGGGCCGGACTAACGCACAGGCTTGATATGGCTGCAGCCTAGGGGCCCCACCTGCCAGGGGGCCCCCGATTGGCTGAATCGGGGGCCCCTCCGCTAGCCCCGCCCCCCCCCCTGCTCAACAAAAATCTCCGCTAGCACCCCCCCCCCCCCCCCGCTCAACAAAAATCTCCGGTAGCAATTTTTTTGGGCGTTCGGTCCTTCAAGGTGGGGGGGGGGGGGGGGTGGGGGGGCCCACAACGTCCAGCAGCCTAGGGGCCCCTGGCCTTCTTAATTCGGCCCTGACCATGGGGCCTCATTACAGAAACTTCCTAACTCTGAAATCCTATCCTAACTTAAGATAGGAAGGCATTTGGGGGTTTTGATATTACAGAAGCAGGTTTCCTAACTTAACTTAGGATGAGATCCTATCTTATCTTAAGATAGGAATTTAGCCATTACAGAACCATCTTAGGAAATTCCTAACTTAGGATGCCTAAGTTAGGTTGCCATTCATCCTGTCCTAAATTCAAAATAACTGTCACTAACTGAAAAAAATATGGCAGCAGCACTGCTTGTAGATATGTTTGACAATGAAGATGAACATATTAACAGAAATATAATGGCAGAAAGACTACTTAGACCGCATAATGATGTGTTTTCCTGACCATATTTTAATTTCATTTTATCGCCTGCCGAGACATTTAATTTTGAATTTGGTGGAAGAATTACGTCCAGCTCTGGAGAGGCCTACAGTCGTGGAACATTTCCCAAACAATAGATTTTTCCTGTCCTCCACCGCCTGAACTAATGCCTCCAACTCGTCTTGGCTAAAATTAAAAGCCCTCCTCTTCTTACTCTCAGCTGTACCTGCCATGACAGTAGCTTGCTGTTTCGTTTATAGCTTTAAAGTTTAGGCTCATTTGTCATTAAAGTAATGCGTTCCATCAGTCTCATGCACATTCTAAGTGCAGAAACAGACATAAACTGTCGATAGCCGTCGAAAAATCAGATTGACAGAACAGTTAGGATTTCCTAAATAAAGATAAGATAGGAAGCCACAGATAAGATAGGAAACAGACATTAGGCTAGGCATTGCTTCTGTAATAGGAAGTTAGGATTTTTCCTATCTTTGGTTTCCTAATTTCCAACCTTGTGATGCTTCTTTTTTAATATATAGAATTTGAATTTGCTGTGCATCTCCTTTGATGTCTACCAGCATTTTATTATTTCATTGTTGGTTGTGTTTTTGCGCGCGATCGTAACCCATCCTGGACCTACGACCGACGGGGGGGGGGGGGGGGGGGGGGGGGACCTTCCTTGGTGGAAATCCGGTATAGACCCAGCTCCCAACCCAACTTTGACAATAGATTAACGGCGATATTTTTGTTATCACGCGATAAGAGTCTCGCGTTATCGCAGCGCGTTAAAGCCGATAACGGCCCACCACTAATATATATTAGAATTCAGTCGCTCAATGATATATCCTGATTGTGTTAGGATCAGTGGCGTAACTACCCAAACCCTAATTAAAATATAATAATAATAATAATAATGATGATGATAATAATAATAATAATAATAATAATAATAATAATAATAATAATAATAATAATAATAATAATAATAATAATAATAACCATTCAGTTTATTGTAGTTGAAAGCAGACACACAAGTTTATTTTCCATTGTATTGTTCCATCCATAACAAGACAAGTGGTTTCATTGCTGCTTTTGCTTCATCTCACAAATCCAGTACAATTCATGTCCGTGGCAGCGTCCGTCATACCACGTCTGTGTTGCGTCAGCAGCGGGATAAAAAGCTGCACAGTTCTCATCTAATTTGGTAGGTTCCCCTCTTAGCCAGTAGCTTGATTTAAAATAAGAAAATACAACAGCATATAGTTACGTAATTGTAGTTGTCAACAATGCAGCTTGTATTGTACTCTAAAATGGAGCAAACCTCAAAAGTAAATAAATGTTCCATCTATCTACCAACATAAGACAATAAAACAGGGTGGGGGAGAGGGGCTCTTACAATGGCGACGTCTGGGTGACATTGTTGATCCACACCCAGGTGTTGTCCTCAGAAATCTCTGTCATGCCGATCCAAAACCCATTCGACCACCAAAAGGATGCTTTGAATCTTGGGAGGTTGTCGTTCAAAAGTAGCTGCATAAAGAGAGCACAAATATACAATGGCTTTTCATGAGGTTATCTTCCAAACGACAGACCCATGCAAAGACATTCATGAGGTGGTAGGTATACTGTGGTTCTATTACGTTAGATACTTCACCTGCTCCTCCCAGCTGTCTATCACCACCAGGTCAGCTTTACGCTGAAGGCAGTCCGTCCGGCTATCTATCCAGTTTTTCTTTGTCATGTCAGTTAGAAAGTTTGAAAAAAAATAGCAGGTTGTGTTCAGGAGAACCCACCCTTCTGGGCAACGGCCACAGGATTTTCCTGTTTTAATGAGACAGAGTGAATAAAAACATGGAAAACACAAAGAAAACAAATCAAACACACCAACATCAGCAGAAACAAAAGTGTCATTCACCAAATTCTCTAATTCCATCTCACCCCAGTTCAGCTTATCAGCGAGCTTGGTCTTCTCCGCGCGAACCGTCTCAATCTGGCTCTGGAGGCCGTCGTTGAAGCCCTTCTGTTTTTCCAACTGCTGTTTAATTCCTTCATTCTTTCCGGCCTCTAACTTCAAGGTCTTCTCAGCCTCCACAGTGGCTTTGATCACGTTGCTGTGGTTTTGCCGGAGGTAGTTCAGCTCCAGGATGTGGTGAACATGCTCTGAATTCTGCAGAGGTTGCAGGTATCCCTCCTTGCTCTTGCTACCTAATGGCAAATTCAATCTCATACAATCATAAGGGAATGAAGGGGCTTACTGCATAGCGTTTAGTATTGAATTGGTGTAATGTGTGTATAGTATATAACTGTGGGATTCTCTGGGGTACGTCTTGTTGTTTTACAAAAAGTGGAAAGTGGAACGTAGCTAAAGGTGAAATGCAAATTCATGAATGGACAATGTTAGGGGTAAGTGGACATTACATTATTACAATAAACGAGACAATGCTTCCCATGAATAAACACAATGCTAACTTAAATGTATTAAACTTGTTGTCGTTGTGTCGATTGTTGGCTAGTACTCACAGTAAATCCCAAGAACGACAGCAGTCACCAGCAGAACAATATTTAGCAGTCCCAGAATGGGGATAACAAATCTTGACCTGTATACTGTAAACATAGCACATTTAGTATGGAATACAATTCAACAACACACGATTAAATCTCCTGATTTGACAAGCATAACATAAACACATACAATAAAATGAGTCTACGCAGTAAGATTATAAACTGTAATTTCGTTTGTGTTGTTGAATATAACATAAACCAACAGAAATAAGTGATCTAAATCCATTCGATTATCAACATTTGGAGTATTCAAATGATTGTGTTGATTTCATGTGTTTCTAGAAAAGCAGTGCATGCAGATACATAGGCCTATAGGTCTATAAGAGAAATAAGAAAAAACTCAAATCTGATACAGAGACATATTTTATGCCTACCTTGTCCAAACAGGTTGGAGACCTGAGAGTGGCCATCTCTCGTGTAGCTATTTTGAGAAAACATCACTTTGTGAACTTCTTGTTTTTGCACATGCTCCGCGCTTGACTATGAATTCTCTATTTCACCACAAGCTGGCTTTTTTTCTGCTCTCTTATCAGTGGTCACGGGGCAGGGAGGGGGGGGGGGGGGGGGGGTTACACAACAGCCATTTTTTGTATCAAGATACGAATGTCATGTCCTTGTTTGGATGAAAGTTCATAGTCTATCATAGTGATATTCATTAATGAGCATTAATACAAGTACAACAAAAAATGATAATACCGCAATGATGAAATGATGCAATTCAACATGATTATTTTATTTGTCCCCATGAGGAAATGTTTGTTGATATAGAGTGATTGTAGTATTAATTGATACACTATACAACAATAGTACCAATGTATCCACAAATACAGCATGCAACAGGCATAGTTATACATACACAGTATGTGTTTGTGTGTGTGTGTGTGTGTGTGTGTGTGTGTGTACAACAGTGTGTCTAGTGTACAGCAGCAATGTTATTTGGAATAGTTGACTCAAAATACATTTTTGTAAAGACTACATTACATTATCAAAATAATTATAAAAAGGTTCTTTTCAACAAACCAAACTTGTGTCATCTTTTTTATGCAACTGATCCATATGCATTTGCGTTCTATTGATTACCGTATTATGTAATGGGTTTCATTTCACATAATCTTTGACACAAAGCTAGACTGCATTGCAAATCAAACCATGTGTTGCTGGGGCTGCCCCTGTTGAAAATGCCTGCACAGTCCTCATTTTGACCAAAGTCGTTAGGCTCTCCATCGATCCAATACCTGAAACAAACAGATCATTTCCCTTCACCAGCTGTGCATTTTACCCTTTCATGATTCAATATGTCATATAAGTGATTAATTAGGGGCAACATTTCATGAACAATGTGTCCTTAGATTTTTTATATATATGTTTTATATATATCGGCCTAGATATTTGTTTTTGAAATAGCAACCTAAGAGATGGTGGATTTGCCATAAAACGTGAATCATGCCTGTGAATAATTAAATGAAAGTATGATATATTATATAATATATAATATTATATATATATATATATATATATATATATATATATATATATATATAAAAGCAAGTTACAGGTCAGGCTAAAAGCATACAATCACAATTGTAAAAAAAAAAGTGCTGCACAACCAAGTTAAAAAAAAACAACAGCGAAAGGAGGGGTTAATAGATGTCATTTTTTATTTATGCATAATAATAAAAATAAGAACATCTCAGAGATCCAGATTAGTATTATTGTTAATTAGTAACTGTAAGAGAAAACCTTTAAAGCAAAATACGATGGTGATGCATTGAAATAATCTGTAACACTCTTACCCTTCATCGTTGAAGGTCACATTATTCACCCAAACCCAAGATCCTTCGCTCCCTGTGTCGCGCAGACCAATGAAGATGCAAGCAGGCAAGGTCCACCATGGCTCTCTGGTAGGAGGCACTCTTGGTAAGAAGTCAAACAAAAGTTGCTAGGTAGGAGTAAAAGAAAAAACACATTGACATTGAGACTCCAGCCATCCATTGTCTTTACCTGGGTGTCCCCTCTTACAGTGGTGAACAGAGATGATCCCGGTAATAATTTATCAATGAATGAATTCACATACAAACATAATCCATATCTATTCATTTCTAAAAAAACGAATGTGCTCAGCGTATATGGTCGATAAAACAATATGTTTGCCTTTATTTCTCATGTATTCTCTCTGACTGCTACAGTCATATTTCGACCATGCCCGCTAAAATAGACGGCTAAAATAAAACATGGAGAGACAAGTCCACCCCTCTCCCTGCTGCATGGGAACGTAATTTTGATGAGACAGGGTTGATGAAATCCCACCTGCTCCTCCCAGCTTTCTATGACCACCAGGTCACCTCCACGACTAATGCAGTCCTCTCTGCTGTCGCCCCAAGACAACTTGGGAAGAGATCCCGAATAGAAGTAGCATGACGATCCTTGAAGATCCCATCCTGGCAAACAACGGCCACAATTTCTGTCTGTTGAAACAAACCAACAAAACAGTGTGTGATATTAAGGGCTTTTTCTCTTAGATATTAGAGCTGGGAGTCACCTGTGTGGTAAATTGCACATGATGGGCTGAAAACAATGATGAAATGTTTCCTCACAGTTATCAGATATATTGGACTGCAGTCTTCTCATCTCCGTTTGTAAATCCGCTATCTGGCTCTCAAGGCCTTTGTGTGCAGTGTGCTGCAGCTGTATCTGCTGCTTCAGGAGCTCACATGCACTCTGCTTAGCATTTAGTTCCCGTCGGTCCACCTCTTGATCTGTGAGCACGACCCTATAGTTGGCCTGAAGTTGCTTTAATTCAGTGTAGATCGCTGATGCGTTTGGATGTTGATTGCTTAATCCCTTGCGGGCTTTGACACCTGTCACAGGCGAGAGAGAATTAGACAAGGCACATGGTTGATCGTACATGCGGTAGGCCTACATGCGGTTGTGGTTGTCGTCATAGGGCTATTGTCAGGCGGATATCGAATACGTTGGCCAACATCGTTTTGCTCACAGTGCCAATGGTTGACCTCGTCAACGATGCCTTCAGTGTAGCGAGGAGGATTGCTATGGTTGCTGCAGGACTGAGAGGTGAACATGGAGAGACACATAGTGGACGACGCAAAGCACTCATGACCTCTACTCACAGTACACGCCAATCACCACCGCAGCCAAGAGCAGAATTGCACTCAGCACTCCGAGGCAAAGGGTCAACGATGGCAGACGAGGTTCAAGCAGCGCTGTGGATGGGCACAGGGGAATTGCTGTATGAGAGTAGTCTATGTGAGACACACAGGTGGGACGGATATCTGGTCAAGATTGAAGTCATAGTTTGCCACTGGCATTCGTGTTATTTGAATTTGTGCGTGTGAGGCCTACCTCGTTTATTTGCCATACTGAGGAATGGATGTCCAGCCGTTGTCTCCTCCGCCGGTGCTGCAGAGGGCATGTGGAGATACTCTCTGGGGCTTTAGGATTTCATTCTGGCCGGCTCACTGCAGGCTATGCCTGTTTTGCAACTGATCAGTGTGTCCTTGATTTTGACCGATCTGTGGGGGGGGGGGGGCAGCACTGTCAACAATACATGTTGACAGTGCAGGTGTTGTGTCGGGAAATCAGAGAGAGAGAAAGGGAGCGGGAGAGAGAGAGAGAGAGAGAGAGAGAGAGAGAGAGAGAGAGAGAGAGAGAGAGAGACAGACAGAGAGAGAGACAGAGAGAGAGAGAGAGAGATTTAAAAACATTTTTGACCAAAGCAAAATATACATTTTTATATGCTTATATTCTTTTTTGTGTAGCCCTACACAAAAAGCATTATTTTAAACCCTGTTTATATCCCCTGTTGACTTTAAGTCCAGGGAAGGTATATGTCACTCAACACTGCACTATTAGACATATAGCCTACTATGATGGCCGCTTTGTCTTATCATCCGAAATGACCCGCCACTGCAAAAAGTGAACGAATGTCGCATTTTTAAAACTATTACTAACTATGTTGCGTATTTTTCCCCACACTTAAAAAAAAAAAACACACACACACACACACACACAAAAAACAAGGATACAAAAAAATAAAATAAAATAAAAAGAGGTGCAGTTCCGCGTGGTGTCCGTAAGAGGGCGCTGTTTCAGCCTAAACCTGCGGCTCGCCTTCCCCCCCCCCCCCCCCCCCCCCCCCCCCCCCCCCCCCGAGAGCGAGCAGCTCGCGTGCGACGTCACGAGTGTTTCCGGGTCCGCGGCGCGTGGAAATAGAAACCATGGACTCCGTCGCCCAGGAGGACGTCTCCTCTCCCGCCGCGCTGCGCACGCCGCCCTGCCCGCGATAAACACAACAAAAGTGTAGTATAGTTGTTGTTGTTGTTGGGCTGGGGGTGTGTGTGTCTGTGTGTGTGTGTGTGTCTGTGTGTGCTGACGTGTTGCCGTCGTAATACGTATTAGCAAATAGGAGCTGGTTTGGGGGGGGGGGGGGGGGATAGGACTTGAACCCACACCATGTTGTGGCACTCGCGCCTCGCGTGCGACTTCCTCCCTGCCACGAGATTTGAACCACGCCGTCCAGCGTCCCCCCTTTTAACGGCGGCGGCGGCGGACGTGTCGCGCTAACGGGGAGGCGTCCAACAACAACAACAACCGGAAAACAAACCAACCAAAAAAAAAAACAGGTCTAGTCGCTCTCTCTTTTAGTTATTTGTAAAGATGTCGCTCGACGAATACGAGCGGCGCTACGCGTCGCTGAACTCGGACCTGGGCAGCGAGCTGGTGGGCAGCGGGCGGTCCGCGTCCGGCACGCTGAGCGGGGGGGAGGAGGAGAGGCTGCACTACATCCCCATCCGCATCCTGGGCAGGGGGGCGTTTGGAGAGGCGACCCTCTACCGGAGGACCGAGGTAGGCCCTTAGTCCTGTATCGTCATATCAGGGTTTGTTGATGATGATGATGATGATGATGCTAGACCAGCTGTGCTTTGTTTTACCTGAGTGTCTCCTTGTTTCCAACCATACCCTTTTTTGTGAGAAATTCTTGTCCCCTGTCCTACTCCTCACCTTTTGGGGGGGTTCTCACCTTTGGTGTCCTCACTTTTTTTTGGGGGGGGGGGGGGGGGTCCTTGACCTTTTGGGGATGTCCTCATCTTTTGGTGTCTTCACCTTTTGGGGAGGTCCTCACCTTTTTGGGGTCCTCTTCTTTTGGGGTCCTCAACTTTTTTTGGGGGGGGGGGGGGGGGTCCTCACCTTTTTTGGGGGAGCACCTTTGGGTCCTGACTAGTGTTGCACCGATACCGATACTAGTATCGGGAGGGGCCCCGATACCGTGCTAAAATGCTGGCATCGGTATCGGCGAGTACGAACAAATAATGCGCCGATGCCATTTACATATACTAATATGAAACTTGGAACGCAGCGCTTTGCGTCTTTCTCTCCCTTCACTCAATGCTGCGTGTGATCACACGTGTTCAGTGCATGCCGTGCCAAGCAGCTATCCTATTGGCCCACTCCGGCCGCCCGGCCGCGCATGTTGACCGACCGACAAGCGACGACGACAAAGTACCAAAAAAAAGCAAGAAAAAAAAGCACCGGAGACGCGGAGGGCGCGCGGTTCAGCCGCGCGGCGCACAGAAAAGTTGTTCCGCCTGCGGACGCGCCGGTGCGGGGAAACTCAGTGAGCGGGTCCGCCTGCCGGTGCGACGCACCCGGTCACCACCCATGCCCCCCCCCGCTCCCCGGGGTGCCATGCGGACACAAACAAGGAGAAGAGGGGAAAAAGCAGGAGAGAGAGGGAGACGCGTCTTGCTCACAGGCGGGAGATCGCTCAAATGGACAGACAGTGACCGCATCACAGACGACGAGTTAAGCTTCTCCCCGATTCCCCCGCCCCCCCCCCCGCTACATACTAGTAATTATCTCTAGTTATACTATATTATCTAATTATACTAGTAATTAAGCCATGATAGCAATGATTTTACATCCAAGTGAGTATGCAGTTCTTTAGTATTAGAAGAAAAAAAGCTTGTGTATATATATATATATATATTTTTTTTTTTTTTTCCGGCGTGGTATCGGTATGGTATCGGTATCGGCTGATACTGCACAGCCGGGTATCGGTATCGGTATCGGGGGCCAAAAAATGGTATCGGTGCAACACTAGTCCTGACCCGTGTGTTGATCTCCGCAGGACAACTCCCTGGTGGTGTGGAAGGAGGTGGAGCTGAACTGCCTCTCGGAGAAAGACCGCAGAGATGTGATGAACGAGATAAGCATCCTCTCCATCCTGCAGCACAACAACATCATTGCCTACTTCAACCACTTCATGGACAAGAACACGCTGTTCATTGAGCTGGAGTATTGCAATGGTGAGACGGGGGGAACTGCAGATATAAGGTCTTTATTTGTCTCTGATGGGAAACGTGATGGGATTCGTTTAAATTAGTGTGAAATGCACGTCTTGCCTCTAAAGCGTTATTATGTGGTAATTACAGGGGGAAATTTGTATGATAAAATCAACCAACAGAAGGGGGAGCTTTTCACAGAGGAGGTATGCAACAATGCAGAGCATTATAGTATACAGTGTATAGTTCATTTATAACATATAATGTGTTTTATTTTTACATTTTTCTCTCAGATGGTCATATGGTTCCTATACCAAATTGCCTCCGCTGTAGCCCACATTCACAAGGCTGGAATCCTACATAGGTAATTATTCCACTAATTATTCCACTATTGTTATTCTGTTAAATATTGTCGCCCACAGCGTGTCCTTTTCCAATTTCCTTGCAGAGATATCAAAACGTTAAACATTTTCTTGACCAAGACTAACCTAATCAAACTTGGGGATTACGGCCTTGCAAAGAAGCTAGATTCCCCGTTTGCGATGGCTGAGACTGTAAGTTGACCATTTATTCACTCATTATGGATGATCCAACTTGGTTTGCTTTCCTTTCAGTCAAAGAGTTTTAATGTCATTGTCTGTTGTTGTAAATGCAGTGTGTGGGCACACCATATTACATGTCACCGGAACTGTGCCAAGGAGTCAAGTACGATTTTAAATCAGACATTTGGGCCATGGGGTGTGTCATCTTCGAAGTGTTAACGCTGACCAGAACCTTTGACGCCACGGTAAGTCTGCTTGTTTGTTTAGCAAAAGTGTCAAATGATCCATCCTGTTTATTATGTCCTCTGTGATTTTATTATTAAAATTGGACCTACCGTGTTTTTTTCGTTTGTGCTGTGAATCCAGAACCCTTTGAACTTGTGTGTGAAAATAGTCCAGGGCAACTGGACTATGGACGTGGACTCCAAAGTGTATTCTTCTGAGCTGATCCAGCTGGTCTATGGATGTCTGGACCAGGTGAGTTCAAGCTGTCATTAATAGTAAGCTGGTGATGGGTAGAAACGCTTAATAAGCCACTGTGTGATCTTTTGTGATGTTGTTGTGCTCCAGGAACCTGCGAAGAGACCCACGGCCGACCAGATCCTAGACCAGCCAATTGTCTCCTCTTCCAGACAGTAAGTCGGTGGAAAAGCTAAAGCTAATGATTTATTTTGATTTTTTTGTTGAAGCCAATGATGTTGTTGCTGTATGTTCTGTGTGCAACAGAAATGGGAAGGTCTTGCTTAATTTCACTGCCTGCCTTGTATTCTTTCAGGGAGCTCGAAGAACGAGTGGCCTTGCTGAATTCAGCGATGAAGAAACCAAAGTGAGTTGGGTTTTCCTGTTTTTGGGCCACAGTTACACACATGTTCTTCGCCAGCAGGGCTGTGGGGGTTTCATTTTGTCTTGGCACCACTTAATAACATATGTCATGATGTCATATTCTAACGAGTTGACGTGATCATGTGACCCGCGGTCGTGCCTCAGGCTCAGCACCGTGACGGAGAGCCCGGTCGCCGTGGTGACCACGCGCTACAGGGAGGTGTACTTCTGGGGCGGGGGGAAGTTCACGCCGCAGAAGTTGGACACGTTCAAGGGGGGCAACGGTGCTCAGCAGGTGTGCGCCGGCGAGAACCACTTTGCTGTGGTAACGGTGGAGAAAGAGCTGTACACCTGGGCGGTGAGTGTCGCGGCTAAGCCTCACAAACGTCTCACACAAACACTCACGCACACTACCACCACTTGTGTTCCCATCATTGGCCCTGCTATTGGTTGAATGAGCCACCCCCTCGACTCTCCCCTTTCAGAATGTCCAAGGGGGAGCCAAGATGGTGGGCCAGCTGGGCCACGGTGACCAGTCGTCCTACCGGCAGCCCAAGAAGGTGGAGTGTCTCCAGGGCAAAGCCATCCGGCACGTGGCGTGCGGGTCCGACTTCACTGCCTGCGTTACAGGTGCGTTGGTCGGGTGGCGAACGTGAAATGTGATTATTATTCACTGCGAGGGCCAACTGCCGCTGACCGGGGCCCTCGTCTCTCTCTCCCCAGACGAGGACCAGATGTACATGTTTGGCTCGGACTACTACGGCTGCCTGGGCGTGGAGAGCGACATGGGCCCTCAGGTGCTGGAGCCCGTGCTGCTGCAGTTCTTTGAGGAGCGGCCCGTGCGCCAGGTGTCCTGTGGGGACAACCATGTGGTGGTGCTGACCCAGCGTGGGGAAATCTACTCCTGGGGATGTGGGGAGCACGGTAAAACCCTTCGGTTCTTCCTTCTCTGTATACGGGACAGGGCGAAAAGTTGCAGCACATATAACAAGGTGGAACATTTTCCAATGATACCGCTGTCACAAATGTGGTCATCACAGGTACTGAGTTAAATTCTGATCTATTTTTAGACATAGTCATTTAGGCGGAAATTCTCAATAACTGGGGTAATAGTTAAGAGGTTAAGTACAGTATGTGCGTCAAATGTGTTTTTGAAAACATGAAATGGAAATTGACTTTTTCTCTAAAAAAGGAACGTCATCCTTTTGAGGTAGTGAGACTAACGTCTTTGTGTGTGTGCAAACCATGAGTAATATTGATATTGGCAGCAAGGAGTCCCCTTAAGTACTATCAAGAGCTCTTGTAAATCAAGTCCTGCATGATTAATACACATCCCTCTATCTGTAATAGCAAGCTGATCGATCGCAAGCTTTGTTTTTGCTGTTCTAATGCTAGCCAATAGAGGGAGACAATCAGTCATGTTTACATACACTTAAATAACAGTTATGCTTTGGTCTGTGTTGATTTCCGTTTGCAGGACGCCTGGGCTTAGACTGTGAGGATGACTTTCCTTCTCCTATGCAAGTAAGATTATAGGTTGTTTTTTTTTACTGGTTTGCCTATTTAATGTATTAAGCCTCACCTCCTACCTGTTAGACTAGTCATAAACCTCACAATCACGTTTAGATTGGTAGATAATTACTTAATTCATCCCCAAAAGGAAATTGTATTTGTTGCAGCAGTTCTTCTAAATGTTCAAACTATATATAAAATAAAATAAAAAGTAATATCTAATATCCAATATCTTATTCTTCTAGGTGGAGTTGCCCAAAGGAGCAACCATATGTTCTGTGTCATGCGGCAGCGACGGGACCTTCTTCTTAACCGAGGCTGGGAGGGGGCTTGCCTGTGGGAACAATGAGTTCAACAAGCTGGGTCTGAACCAGGGAACCTCTGGCCTCAAGAACCACCGCGGAGAGGTTTTGATTAAAATAATGTCCATGTTCCATGTTGCAATCTCTACACTACAAACCACAGATTGCTGATGACCACAAGCACAACACTATTCAGTTGCACGTACTTAAGTTACTGCTCTCTTCCTCTGCCTCCACCAGATCTGCCAGGGCATCCCATACACCACCACGCTCACCTTGGTGAAGCAGCTGTCCCGCTTCCACATCCAGGTCATATCTCTGGGGAAGACCCATACGGCGGCCATCGACGGTACTAAAAAAATAAAAACAAAAGCAAGTGTGATATCTTTAAAATTTGAGAACTAAAAAAATGCTGTTAAATGCTCTCAAGCGTTAACATGTGTTTGCTGCAAATTTCCAGAAAGGGGTCGTCTGGTTACGTTTGGCTGCAACAAGTACGGCCAGCTGGGCGTGAAGGACTTCAAGAAGCACCAGGGGGTCCAGGTCTTGGTGGGACCCTTCGGGGGGAATGTGGTGACCAAAGTATCCTGTGGTGACGGATTCACCATCGCTGCCACCGAGGGTTAGATTTATAATTCTTTTGGTTACAACGAGTAAATAAGTAAAATAATAAATAAGTATAAAGGAAGTTTTGTCTTTGCCAAGTCAATGCTTTTGGTTAGTCGGTTCTATTTTGTCAGTTGTAGTTACGCAAACACCACAATAAATAAATACTCCTGCTGTTCTTTGTGTCCCCACTTGCAGACAATCAGATCTTTGCGTGGGGGAACGCAGGTAACGGGCGCCTGGGGATGCCAGCTGACAAGGGCTTTGGCTCTGAGGTTTGCCCCGCTCTGCCCAGGCCCATCTTTGGCTCCCTGCACCATGTGCCAGACCTCTCATGCCGCGCGTGGCACACCATCCTCATAAGGGGTCAGTAGTCACCCCTTATATACACTAGATCAATAGTTCTCAAGTGATCTAGCCTCAGGACTCACATGTGTCATGACATGATAGGAGCATTGCTTCATTGTTTTCTTCTTTTTTCCCTTTCACAGAACGAGTGCTCAACTCAAAGACCATCCGCTCCAACAGCAGTGGGCTCTCATTCGGTAGCAGTGTGTGCATTTTGCTTTTGTTTGTGTGTTCTCGTTGTGTGACTCATCATTTTATTGGCCTGATCTGATGTTAAGCATAATCTACATCTGGTGTGGTTGTGTGTGGGTGTGTGTGTGTGTGTGTGGGTGGGTGCGCGTGTGTTGGTCCACATGGTAACGAATAGCTCCCAGTCAGGAGGCGTCGTCCGCCACGGTGGACCTGCAGCTGGAGGCGGGTTCGGAGACAGGCTGCCGGGACCGGGGCCTGGGAGGCACGGTGGAGGCCAACGCGGATGATTGTTTCACGGGGACCGTGATGTCAGCGCAGCAGAGCCAAACTGGAGACAGCTCCTGCCCTCCATGGCTCTTAAAGGTCAACCACCTCCCACCCTTCAAAGAGTTTAGTTCAAACAACAATGATGAGGAGGAGGAGGAGGAGGAGAAGAAGAAGGATTTGACCATGACCTTTTTACTTTTGTGGACCCCAGGAGCTCCAGGAGGCGGAGTTCATCCCCATGCCGGATCATTCCCAGGGCCTGGCGTCCGAGTGTCCCTCGTCCTACTCTGAGAGCGTGACTCAGCCCTACGAGCAGCTGCAGGAGCTGGCGGCGGCCGCAGCTGCCGTCACCACCACCGAGAAAGGCCTCTCGGTAAGACCTCGCCTTGACACAGCTGGAAATGATTCATGCTGTAGCCTAGAGATGTGGTTACCGTTGTCAGTCGGGTGGTATGTCAATTTAAGATAGTGTAAGAAAATATGTTCACGCAATATATTATAACATACAGTACAATGTTTTAGCTGTTTGAAGTTCAACTGGTGGCTGTACAAAACGGATGGCAGACAGAATATATGCAACGTATATATTAATTATAATAATAATAATAATATTACTTTACAATGTTCTAGAAATGTGCGTGGATAAATGTGGTGCAGTTAAGTGAAATCTGCTTCTCTGGTTGCTCCCACAGACTAAACGGGTGGGTTGTGATAATGTCAATGGGCTGGAGGATGCTGCAGTCTGTAAGAGAGCAGGTTGTGTATCGTACTGTGAAACAAGTGGTGATGTTGCCCAGGTCTGTATCCCCAAACCATCTCGTGCCATGTGTGTGTATTGTGCACAAAGGAGTCTTCATCACTGTGCTAGACCTAACCTAGACCTTTTTTGTCATTCGTGATTTTCTTTATTGTAGTTGCGGGAGACAGTTGCTCGCCAGGAGGTCAAGATCCAGATACTTGAGGAACAGGTATACAATGTTGGTTTATTTTCACCCCCGCAAAATCCACCTGTGTATTGTTGACCCTGACTAATCAGAGAACATGTACTGTGTCCTGGCGGCTGATAGGTCAGCAACCAGCTGAAGGAGAACGAGAAGCTCTGGGCGGCCATCAATCGGCTGACCTCGCAGGACGCAGCAGCAGAAGTAACCAAAAGTAATGGGACACCTCCCTGATCACATTATCAGAACTGCCGGGGGGGGGGGTTGTTTGCAAATCAACTCTCAGGATACCTCTTTATCTCCCGTCTGACCTGACCTGAGAATATGAGTGACATGAGTAAGAGTAACCAATGAGGATCTAGTTCACTTTACGATCACTTAAAACCAAAGTGACCTTAATGTCTGATTTCCCAACACATTGTGGGATGCATATGCTTTGTATGCTGCGTTTTATTGACCTTAATGCCCTAGACACACTTGCGTGCATGCTTCACGTCATGTGGGTTGTAGTGGTCTATTGGAAGCTTTTTCACAGACTGTTATGTTGGCTGGATTCAACACACTGTAAAACCTCTGACCTGGGACACGGCGAGAGACACTCGGGGTCACGGTGTCCATTTACCGTGTGAATTTAAAGGCGACATCAGATAACTAAGGCACCTTTAGTCTTCCCTCAGGTAATGAAACTGTTCTGTTTTAAAGGACATGGTTGGCTTAATTTGATGTTCTGTTGATTGTCAACATTCACAATGAAATGCCCGTTAGCGACACGGTTACGGTTTGTCATCTGTTTGTAATTATTGGCTGTTGGCTAATAGCAGATATATTACTTCCTATCACAGAGCCCTTTTTCCCAGTGTTGATGGCAATAAGAAAGAGAAAGAGTCCCAGTAGTCTTTTAACAACAATTTCCTACCAAATAGCCAAATGATGTCCGTTTATGATTTGTTGGGCTAACTAACCTAGTTAAAATGCAGCACTGATAAGTAATTGAAAGGCTTCATAGTATACCCTTTTTTGAAATGTTTTTCCATAATTGAAATGTCTGCTACCATAGCATAGTGCCTTATGTATCAGATATGTCCAATACTGATTTTGTGTCATTGTAATAGTGGATGTTTTTTTCTTGAGGTCTGTTTTAGCTAGTCTCATGTCATGCTGGCCATTTTATCTGGGCTTGGCAAGGTCAATTTAATTACTTAGAACAATTAGAAGTTAATGTTTTAGTACAGTCATCATGCATAGCATAGGAACTTCAGTCCCAAGTGATGGAGTAACAGCAAATATTTATTTTCTGTGGGACATGTGTTATGTGTGCAAGCCAAAGATGGTTGAACTCATTGCAATTTAATGATCACATAAGTTTCAGTGTGTGTGCCAGGTGTACCTTTTGCATATACAAAATATTTAACTTATGGCTTAAACCCACATAACGTTTTCATTTATTTGTCTTTTCTCTTTTGACATTTCTCAATTTTAATTATGCAAACTCAATTTGCAGCCAAATGAAACTTAAACTTTGAACTGTTTTTGACTTCTTTAGTTCTTTAGTAGACTTCTTTAGTATTACACAATTTGATTACTTGGCATCATTTGTTAAAGTACTCATATAATTGTGTGTGTTTGTTTGCTTGAATGGTTTCTTGTTCATTTCGTGTGAAAATGTGTCCTCAACAAGCTATCCTACATGTTGCTAAATCAAACATAACAGTAGCTCAAAGTGCCTTAAATAGCCCACCGATAGGTGCTGCAGTTATGTTTAGCATATAATGAATATTTTTCTTTTTTATACATGTAATGTTTTCATCCTCAAAAGAAAACAATTTTGTGTTCACTTTAAATAACGTTGTGCTGTTACAGTGGACTGTTTGGTTTTTCCACAAACACACTTGTGTCATGCTTGTGAAAACAAATAAAAAACATGGATATATTTTGTAACATATGTCATGCTGTTTTGTTATTGTGGGGGGGGGGGGGGGGGGGGCGGTGTTGAAGATACAAATTCACACACAAAAAAAAAAGAAAACTTACACATTCAATTCATCGAAATAGGCCTATACATGTACAAACATTTGACTTATTGGCGATGACGAGGAGGAGGAGGAGGAGGGCGACTTCTGATGTTCTGGCACTTGGGTATGTGTCGCTCTGCCGGTCCGGGTGCAAAGTGTCTGGAGCAGTGAGGGCATGTGACCGGGTCAGGGCTGTTCTGGGACCCCTGTTTCTGTCTACCAGTACTCTTCTTCACCTGGAAAAAAAGAACAAACACACTCAAAATAAGCTTAAGAATGCATGGATTGCAGATATGAAATATGAATGTCATACGAGGTCCCTACCTCTGAACTGTAACCAATGCCTCTGTTTTGCCTGAACTTCTCCATCTCTGTTCCAAGGATCCTGTGTTTGGACGAGTCATACACTTTGCGTTGGGACTGGTGAAGCCTTTCGCAGATTGTCAAATGTTTTTCCAGTCTTGCGGCTGCAAATCTTCTCTCGCAGTACTTGCAGGAAAGTAGCTGGAGGCTGGCGTCTGTCCTCTGCTCTGGGATTGGGTCCGCCGCTTGTGGCCTATTACTGGACCGCTGGAGATGGGGCCTTTCTTTCCCGCTGTGATGTTTTGCCCCCTGCCCGTGGTGCACAGACCGTTGTTGGCCTCCTTGTTCCCTTTCCTCACCGCTAGAGCCATGTCTCCCCATGGAGTTTCTCTCCCACCTCTTCTCTGGTGCCTTCTCCCCTGACAACTTGTGCTGCTGCTGTTGTCTTTGTCCATCTTCTTCATCTTCTCCTTCGTTTGCTCTAGCCTGACTCCATTGGGAGTCTCCTCTCATTTTGGCTGACCGGTGAATGCTCCTTCTTTCTCTGTCCCTGTTCAACTCCTTCACCTCCATGCCCTCTTGACCCCTTCGGTGGAGATGTCCACTTGCTCTTGCTCTGTGATCACTGTGCTCCTCCACCCTTTCTGGTTTCTTCTTGTTCCTCTGTCCTCCATGCGGATGGCCAACAACACCCCCTCCTTCCGTCCTCACGTCCTCATCCCTTCTCCCGCCAGGTTGTCCCCTCCACGTCTCGGAGGAGGAGGAGGAGTCCCCGTCCTGCAGGATCATCCTCCTCATGCTTTGCTCCGTTTTCCACAGCCTCTGCAGGATGAGCAACTCCTTCTCGTGAATGGCTTTGGCCAGTTGGCTTCGTTGGCGTTGCCGTCGTCGTTCGTCCGGATCCGTCCTCGGATGCAGAGGTCTGTCTGCGGCCAGACCCCCCACGTGAGTCTGGCCGCCGCCGTTCCTCCTCCCGGTTTCCCGGTCCTCTGGGAGTGCGAGACCGGGACCCGGTCTGCGGCCGAGCGATCTCTTATGGTGAACGGGCTTCAGTGGGAAACCCGCGGGGACGTCCTCATCAAAGCCGACGTGGCTTTTCTTCGCGGGGACGCACTTGGTTGGACGGGTGCGTCCCGGTTGCGGACGCCCCTTCTCTTCGCCAACTCTGTCTTCTTGGCGTCTGCTGTCACACATCTTGAGGCTTGGGGATATTTTATTTGAATGGTCCGTGATGACGGCCGCTTGAACTTGAACCCGTCCAGGTCACTGGTGGCGACAGGGTATTTCGTTGATGTCATCAGATAGAAAGAAAACCAATCAAACCAATCAACCGAAGATAGCAAATGAACACAGACACGCAGGAACAACAGGTCGTTGGATGTAGCTCTGACACAGGCATCTGCTGACGTTAGCAGATTTCTGTGGCACGAGTTTATATAATATATATCGTATCTTTTTTAGCGCTATTAATTGACGACTATTAATTGTTAAGCCTGGTTTGTGAGTGAGGTTTGAGTGTTAAAGTGATAACTTGCAGAAACTGCACTTACCGTTATGTTTGGAGACTCAGTCAGACTGTCAGTTCTGGATTTGCCCTGTTGTTTATCCGTTGCCTAGAAACGTGATATTTCAACGCGCCCTCTGATTGGTCCATATCTGAGACGTCCCGTGACGTTTCCGCTTCCGCCGGTGAAGTCGGCATCGTTGTTGTGTGGTACACCGCAGTCTGTCGTCAGACCAACACGTTTTACGGTTCCCTAAATTACATTTGGTAAGATGAATGCGTCGTTGTTGTGTTCATTCATGGTATTTTAAGATTGCTTTTAATGAAGTAATGTCATTGAATGACTCACTGCACAGCTTTATTTAGGCTGAGTTGCACGTGGCTAGCATCACAACACATTGCATGACTCAGTTAACACAACCATGTTAATCATCGTTTCAGTCATTGTAATATATCATGATACATAGCTCCCTGATACATTTCTTATTGATCCTCCTGTGTCAGGCTTTCTGGGGATGAGACGCATGTTGTGGACTGACAGGATCATGTATAATAATTATATAATGGGTGTAACCACCACGTGAAACAAATAGTCTGCCAATCTCTGTGCTTGGCAATTATTCTAATGATCTGACTTCAAACCTTAACATGTAATTTGTTTTAATTGGTTTCATACATGGATGATTTGTACCACACCTAAACCTCTCATTGTATATTGTATTGTAGTTTGAGAAAATATGCATACATTCATACATTTCCTTGTTTAGGCACACTATGTCGTGTGAAGACCTACTTTCTGTGGATTATGAAGTGTTTGGTAGAGTGCAAGGTGTATTTTTTCGAAAGTACACTCAGGTGAGTTTAGTAAGAGTAAACCACAGTACTGTACCATATAGTTATTGTTGCTATAAGTAACTACATGTATCACAATTACATGAGCCCACATTGTCATCCCCCCCCCCCCCCCCCCCCCCCCTCAAATATATTAAATGTCAACATATTTTCCTTAATCTATCAATTACATTATACATTCTTAAATTAGATGGCTTTCTGAATGGCCTTGTCAATATCAAATGTGATATTTATTTCCCTTTTCAGATGGAAGGGAAAAAGCTGGGCGTGGTTGGCTGGGTCAGAAACACTGAGGCAGGGACCGTGGAGGGACAGCTGCAGGGCCCAAGAAGCAAGGTGACCAGGATGCAAGACTGGCTGAGAACCACCGGCAGTCCACAGTCACAGATAATCAAAGCAGAGTTCAAGAATGAGAAAACGATTCAATGTCTAGATCATACAACTTTTAAAGTTGTCCGGTCGTAGATTTGTGAAAAAATGTAATTTGAAGTATTTTTATTTATTTGTATATTTAAATTAATGGATTGCATCGTATGCGTAGCATCCAACATGTGTATTTATTGACTTGGAATAGTTGCAGCTAGCTTATATTGTACATTGAGAAATGTAAAGTTTTGAATTGCGATTGAGATAACGACATTTAAGGCATCCCCTTATTTTATCACCTTTTAATAATGTTTTTGTGACCAGAACATGCCATTTTCCTTTGAATACCTCTTGGTAACTCTGCTTTCCCTAAAATGTACATCTCCTTCAGGAGTCAATTATTTGACTTCTTAAAAAGTACCCCTATTCATTCAAATAAAAAATATAAAATGGCAACACCATGCGACATTTGATTTGGTGTTTATACCTTCAGGTTTACCCATCAGTAAAGATCAGCTAAAGCTAACAACACAACCACCTGAAGGAGTGACGCCATTTTGGCGGTCCTCCGTGCCGCTAGAGGGCGGCAGTAGGCAGTAAAGGGTAAACAGTGGGGAGGGGAAATGGCTTTTCGTTGACTGTAAATAAACCAGTTTGGTTGAAAAAAAGTGTGTGTGAAGGCGTAACTGCTTATGTATTTAAGTTAACAATGGCGGCCCCTTTTTGTTAACTCGTAAAAAAAAAAACATGCGTCTCGTCAAGTCTCCGTCGCGGTCGAGGTTGAATGGTTGTCAAGGCAACCCACCGGCTAACGACGTCTCGCGACGCCGGGTCTTCGACCCGCTCCCCCGGCCGGGACGGAGCCACTGCTAGCGGGGTTGTGGGTTGACCGTTAGTCCGCCATGATAAAGCGTTTGTCCGCGGAGGTCCGGGGCAAACTCCGGTCCGGCGTGGCGGTGCCGTCCCTGCGGCAGGCCGTGGAGGAGCTGGTGCTGAACAGCGTCGACGCCGGCGCGACGTGCGTGTGCGTGCGGACGGACGCCGCGGCGCTCCGGGTCCAGGTGGTGGACAACGGGTGCGGGATGGACGCGCAGGACCTGGGGCGCGTCGGGACCCGCT
>JAOPHQ010006665.1:0-47545 GCA_030340625.1 Merluccius polli
CAAACAGTCTGAACTTATAGTCAGAAGCCAACATTGGTCTCCTGCCTTTTATTTTAGTTTAGATTATGTTCTCGATACCTTGATGAGATATGAGATGAAGTCTCCATGCTAGAAGTATCGCTAGCTGTAGCGCTAGCTGTATCATGTTGGTGTCACATGATGTTCTTGAATGTTCCTCTCACAGCTCAGTGGTCAGCAGGTATCTGTAGTTTCCAGCTCCACCCAACAGCCTCCATCTCTTCATGTATCTTGTGATCATGCATTTCATCAGCTGAACCTCTGTGTCTTGTTCATTCTCAATGAGATGTGTTTGTTTTTTACAGCGCTACAGGGTAATGATGACTGGACAGTTACTTGCACATCTAGTAATGTCTGCTCTTTAAGAGGATCAACGGTTGACATCAGCTGTACCTTTAAATACCCTGAGAAACAACATGACCTCTCTACCACAGTCCTGGAAACACTGTGGTTTACTGAAGAAGACAGAAACCAGACACCAGTTGATCTTCTAAGTGATGCAGACTATACAGGTCGTGTTGAATCCAGCTGTGGAGAGATCAGCTGTATCGGGTCCAGCTGTAATAGAAAGTGTACTCTGAGTATCAGAGACCTGAGACAGAGTGACTCTGCTGTCTACAACTTTAGGTTCAAAACAAACCAACCAGGTGGGGAACATACTGCTAACCCTGGAGTGGCTTTATCTGTGACAGGTACGCTTTCATGACTAATGTCTATTCAATGTGTGTGTGTGTGTGTGTGTGTGTGTGTGTGTGTGTGTGTGTGTGTGTGCTTTTTTGTGTCTATTTAATCAGAATTATGTTGTATTACATTTGTGTCATTTGTTCTCTGACCCAGATCTCCAGGTGAAAGTGTCTCTGCAGGGCAACAATGCAAATCTGGAATGTGACAGCATGTGTGCTAACGCTACCATCATCTGGTACACCAATGGACAGTATTTAGCACAAGGAAAGCCCTCCTGGGTCGACATTTACTCTGAAGCCAGCTTTTCATGTGCTGTTGAAGGATACGAACGTCTCCACTCTCCTCCAGTGTGTAAGTCAACTCCACAGTACGCTGACATGAGGTCAGATGGAATCGACCTTTAGTGTAAAGAATTACATTTTACTATTTCAGTCTGAATGAAGGATCAAACGGTCCATGTGTAGAGAGATGCTACCTAAGACGCTTTTATCCAAAGCGTCTTACAATACCGTGAGCGCATATATTTTTAGCATGGGTGGTCCCAGTGGGAATCGAACCCCTAACCCTGGCAATGTTAATGCCTTGCTCTACTGGTTGAGATGGTCAGGACCATTTCATCCCCTCTCTGTGAAAATGATCACCGGTCAACATGAGGATAGACAGGCACAGAGGGGGGGGGGGGGGGAGGGGCGAGATGCATGAGGGGTGCAGTGTGTGTATTAGTGGAGGTAGTATATTTATATGAGTAGTCTTACTTGGTATGCATTGCCTGGATGGACATCTACATGTTGTATGTTGAATGGGATGTCCTGTATTGTTTTGTTGTTGGTCAGCCCTTGCTCCACAAAACGATTCTCCCATGGGAGACAATAAAACTAACCTTGACCTATTCTGTCACGTGTGTGACGAGCCGTTCTCTACAGGACCCAGTTATCTAGCAACATCTGCTGTAGGGAAATAAAGTTGCTCATTATACTCATATATTTCATTTATATTTATTTTCGACTGGAAAAGTTGAAGCAGCTTATAAAAAATAACTAACAATAATAAAAACTTGACACAGAGCGCTTCATTAGAAACGGACACAGGAAGTGTTTTAAATAATTATGTTTTATTCATGTCTGTCACATACTCTACAGATAGACATTAAAACTGTCTTTTAGCGAGACTCTGTTTAACTTCCTATAGTAACGTTTAACTTCCTATATTAATGTTTAACTTCCTATAGTAACGGGGACTTTGGCAGTGAATTGTCATCATTTAGAAATGAGATCACATAGATGTATGAATCGAGATTATGATTTTTTTTATGATTAATGGTGCAGCCCTACCCTCCAGTAGTATGTTCTTCCACTCCCACCATATTTCTGCTGTATAAACTACAGCTATAATGGCGCTATTTCTGAAATACTTCTCAGGTATCCAAGGAAACAGCTGCAATAGAGTGTCCTACCCCACCAGAACCATGTGTGTCCTGCAAGGAACATCAGTGGACATCTCCTGCACATACAGTCATCCTCCAAATCAACGACTCAATTATAAATACTGGTTTAAATGGAGAGCTACCCAAGAGCCCAGTGACCTCCAGTCAGACTCTGAATATGAACGTCGTGCTGAGTACCCTGTAGAAGAGACGGGACGCTCCACTCTGAGAATCACTGACCTCAGACACACAGATTCAGCAGAGTACCGCTTCACATTTAAAACAAGTAAACGTAAATGGAAAGGTAGTTTACATGGTACAACTCTGACCGTCACAGGTACTATTACTATTTATTTTCATATTTTTAGTATAAATAATGTGATTGACTGTATGAATCTACAGCAGTTCAAATATTAATATCACAACCTCACTTCCTTATTCAGGCCTGAGGGTGGAGGTGACTCCTGTTGCCACGGTGACAGAGGGACAGAGAGTGACATTGACCTGTATCACCAGTTGTCCTCTGGCTGATAAGCCCTCCTACATCTGGTACCAGAACAACGGTTCTGTGACCGGGTCGGAGAACCCAGAGAACCAGCTGGTTCTGGACCCTGTCGGTCCTCAGCATGCCGGGAACTACTCTTGCTCCGTCAGAAACTACCCACACCTCCGCTCTCCTGAGGAGACGCTCACCGTTCAATGTACCATGAGTATCCTACATCATACTTCATCTGTTTCTGATTGGCTCAATCTGCCTAGCCTCGTGAGACCACCCTGATCTCCTGATCTCCAGCTCATGACTGGCTGGGCAGTAATTCATTTCCACATATGGGAACGGCCTTATGTTGTTTAAAAAACTCAGAAAACCAATCAGATGAAACAACTTATAATAAGTAAAACTCTGCTCTAACACTGATTGGTTCATCCACTTATTGGGTTTAGAAAGTGGTTTCATCAGGAGCGAAGCCAGACTGATCTTCAGAGGAACTGACATGTGATCAGGATGGTCTCAGGAGGCTACAATCTGCCAGTGATGTCACTTGACAGCAGTAACCTTGTTGAGCCAGAGGTGGTGCTGTCACTGCAGTTAGATTCATGTGTTTGGTTGCTCTTTAAAGATAAACTGGATTGAATATGAGGCTTGAAGGCTTGGGTATACACTTAACTAAATGTTATTAATAACATTGTAATGACTAATTAAATGTATCTGTCAACAGACGCTCCAAAGACGACCGCAGTGAGCGTGAGTCACTCTGGTGAAATAGCGGAGGGCAGTTCAGTGACTCTGAGCTGCAGCAGTGATGCTAACCCAGCAGCTAACTACACCTGGTTCAAGGAACATGACGACTCAGTGGGAGAATCAGGACAGAGCTACACCATCACTAATATCACATCTGAGCTTGGAGGACATTATTACTGCCATGCACATAATGCAATTGGACATCAAAAATCCACCTCGTTGTTCATTTTTTTGAAAGGTAATTGTTACTTTAAAAAAGGTCACTGATTTAAAAGCAACCAAACACTTGAATGAAACTTCAGTAACAGCACCATCTATGGTTAGACATTGAATTTCTGATTGGCTGAAATCATGTGTTGCCACTTTTATTAACTTTGGTGCTGTAGGAGCACACCCTAGTTGTATGTCCAAGTTTGATTTGAGTATCCATAATATTTATTCGTCAATTAGAGATTTGTTTCAGTTACATTTAGACTGTCTTATGAACTTATACAGATGTCTTCATCATAATACTACATTACTTCTGATGCTGATGTTTTGGTTCCCTTCTAAAGGTAAATTCACATGAATGAAGCGTTAAATCACTGTTTTCCAGACAAATCATCATCACAGACAACTGTAGCTGTAAAAACCGTCGCTGTCTTACTGGTCACCATACTCCTCCTCATCTTCCTCTGGATGAGGTCAGTCTCTCTCTCTCTCTCTCTCTCTCTCTCTCTCTCTCTCTCTCTCTCTCTCTCTGCGTAATGTCTCTGCGTAATGTCTCTGTTGTCTCCACCAGAAGAAAGAGGGCTTCCAGAAAAGCCTGTGGCCAGCGAGGAAGGCCAGATACCGGGGAGGAGGTGAGAGACAGGAAGACATTTCTGACAAACGCATCCTTTACTAAGACACCCAGTGGACATTTCTTTACCTGTTTCTGTCACTCTAGCCTTGTCGCAAGGAGACCGTTCTGCCAATATGCACACATAATGATACATTTATAATTTATATTATGAATATAATAATAGAGCTGAGCTTTAAAGAGGAACCATCAAGCTCAGCAATGTTCTCTTATTAAAGATTAAATGTTCATAAATATTAGAAATGTTTGTTTAAAAAATGCTGTTTTGCTGTTTGCGCTGTGATCAGGACAGTGTGGGAGTGGCACGCTTGATTGACATCTACCTAGCCCCGCCTCTTTCAAATAATATTACTACGAACCCAAGTATTACGTAACACATTGTCAGAGAAGTATAAAAATGTCCATATTTGCATTGCAATCATGAGTCATTAATAGCAAGAGACACACTATTAATCATTACAATTGAATTGGTGATAGTGATCAACCTTCACCTGAAATGTTTGCTTTGTCATCCTGAAATGCGAAGCAAACGTTGGATGACTATAATTAGTCCAATTTGGAGACCACAAAACCCGGACCAATAGTCACATGATTCTAGATTTCTCTTTTGTGAGATCAAGAGTGAGATCTAGGATGACGTCTAGAGGACAAACTGGGAGCTGCAGACTTCTGCCAGTGAGCAGAATGAGAAGATGGAGTAATGGAAGTAATGACGTCTAATCCAAGCCAATTAATATGTTGTTGATTTGTTAACATTTAAGAACCAGCTCAACTGTTGGAGGGAACCTAGCAGTGATTAGAAAGAGGAATATGTTTAAGGAAGGAGACTCTTGAAGTGAAGCCTACAGCAGCCTGCATGGTGGGACCACGAGTCACCACCAGGGGTCTCTAAATGAACCAGAAACACATGACTTCAGGACCGCCTTTTAACACAGTAAAGTGTTTTCTAAATGTCCTCTTCTGTCCTCTCTCCCCTTCAGGCACTTCCTGATTCTGAGTATGACGACGTCTTACATCTGACCAATCGCTCGAGTCCTGCAGCACAGAGAGAACCAATAGAAGAACAGGATGACATTTACACAGATTTGAGAAAGTAAGAGGCTTACTCAGGGACAGCGTTGGGTAAAATCTGCTTTCCCAGGTGACTGAAGTTCATAACATCTCCGTCTTCTTTTCAGGGATGCTGACCAGACCTCAGAGTTGTACAGCACCATCAAATAAACCCTGAAACAACTTAATTTAGATGAAAAGTGATGTAGTGGGTTACATAGTGCTATGGATTCATCCTGGCCCAAATCTCCACTTAAAGGACAATACCGGTCTGGGTGATCAAACCATCGTAACCGTCTCTCCTTGCTTCACTAAAACATCTGTTACCAATATAATTTGTCAAAATTACTTCACTGCACCAATTCTGCCAAAGAGCAATTAACGTGCGCACACCTGCCATGAATGTGAAGAAAGGCGATATAGCATATAGCACTATTTTTTTAAATCAATGTATGTCGCTCTGTGGACAACATAACAGTGAATCATCATACAAGTATTTGACCAAATGTCACCAAAGTGCTGTATTGGTGTTGTTAACATTAGTGGAAGGCGTGTTCACGTGAAATGCTCTTAGACAGAATCGGCAGAACGAAGTAATTTTGACAAATTGTATTGAAATCGGATGTTTTAGTGAAGTCAGGGGAGATGGTTATAATGGTGTGATCACCCTGACCAGTATTATTATTTAAATGCACATGCCTGACCAAAGTTTTAAAAATGTACAATAGCATGCTACTGCGTTAGTTACCTGTCATTGGCCTTTTGGGGTACCGGGTAACGACAATCAAACATCCTGGCTGCACCCCCCCAAATCTGATTGGAGTGAGTGGGAGTGGCTTGTGCAAGACAGCGACAGCCTGAACAGCTATATAGCCCACCCCTAAATGTTAAGCAGCACAATAGGCGAGTCCCTCTATAGGTTAAACACGTGCTATTGCATGCATAACCTCTGATTGGCTGATCAGGTTGGTTACCCGGTCACCTGTCGATGTGACACACCTGTCCTCCTCCTTATTGAAGCTGAATGGAAGGGCCCCTGAATGATAAAAGCTGAAACCATTTTTGAATGGTGGGTGAGGGGGTTTGGTTCTCCTTTAAAGGCTTGTGGCTTCCCCTCATTCTAGCTCTCTGCTGCTATCCAGGGCTGCGTTCCAATAGTCCGTCTCCTGCGCTTCACCTCGCTCTTCCTGCTAAATCTCTAGATGTTTTCCTCGATCTGCATTGTACTCGCTGCTCCAATTGCAGAATGCGCACCGTCTTGGGCACCGAGGATACATCAGTGTATCCTAACATTGGTTTGTGTTGACCTGCTTTTACACACAAACCTTCATTCATTTAACCTTCATTTAGTTATTTGTTGTGCTATTTTTTGATTGATGTCACTAAAATATGATAAACTTCTACTTTTACTGTGTGGTGGTTTCCTTCTATGGTTGTGATTGCCTGAGAAAGTCATAAGTGTTAAATGACACAAAGAATGTGATCTCACCAAGTTATATGTTGAGGTTTGAGTTTTCAAAAAGCTTAGCCAGTATTCAGATGCCAAGTGTCCTCTAATGTCGGCCTGTGAAGCTCATTGGTGGAGCCCAACCATAGACTGTATAACATAGAGCCAATGAGAGCTCTTAGCCTATTGGTGGAGCCCAACCATAGACTGTATAACATAGAGCCAATGAGAGCTCTTAGCCTATTGGTGGAGCCCAACCATAGACTGTATAACATAGAGCCAATGAGAGCTCTTAGCCTATTGGTGGACTACTACCACTTAGTGTGGCGTGTTGTGCATATATTCACTGGGACAGTGATATAACATGCAGAAGTTGGTTGGGTTAAAACGATGTGGAAGCAGAGGCAGGTTGGGGTTAGGTTAATAAGTATCACATGATTATCACCAACATAAAACCTGACAACAGCAGGTTGAGGTCTTGGTAGTACAGTGTTCACTAAATGTCTATTGATCCTCTACAGATAATCGGAGGGCATGTTGACATTTCTACAGTCTATCAGTTCAACAATGTAATGTAATTTGAAGTGAAAGATTCTCAGGTTTTGGTTGTTTTCAATAAAGGTCTGATCATCTACAGATTAGCAAAGGGAAAAATTATGTTTATTGGATTTGTTTTGCTGCAGCAGGTGTTCAATGGATGTTGAATGGCGACATGGTGGAGTCCAGGCAAACTGGAAAGTGAAAGGGGAAACCCCATCACTTTTCCTTGACTTGCTGCAGTTTTGCAGCAGGTAGGTTCATCCAGAAACAACTGCATGCCAAACTGAACATGGTGTGTAGTGCCTGCAGTACCTGCAACCAGACAGCAGAGGGTGCATGTCTGCGCCTGGTTTCTATTTATTATCACATGTTTAGGCACATTAAACGAATTACCTTCCAGTATACACAAATATCATTCCCTTTTATCTTTTATCTGCTACACTAAAATAACACGGATGACAAAAGAAGAAACGCTTCAGGAAGCAGCTGTATTGTGATTGGCCGGAAGGTCAGGTGACGTCACCACACCTGCACATGAACGACAAATCCAACCAATCAGTCTACTGAGGTGGAAGTAGATCATGTAGTCTTTTAACATGTTTTAACATGTAGTTTTAACATGAACTGTACCGTTTTAACGCTTGATTAACACTCATCTGAAAGTGTATCTGCCATAGCAGTGATGGAAGTCAAAGTGAAGCATAAAGTAAGTCAAATTCAATTAACTGTCCGTCGCAGTCCAGTTAAGCCAGTTAATTAAGCAAACAGTTTCATGGAAACTGTCGTCACTAAAGTTGAACCGCCCCGTGTGGCTCAGCAGGGTTAGGGTCACTGTACAACCATTTGGTTTAAGCCAAAGACACAAGTGTTCATTATCAGATGTGCAGTAGGCCTACAGGGTGGTCAATATTACAAATATATCATTAGGATCCATCTCTCAACATCTTTCCTCGACTATTTTCCCCTCACTTCTATCTGTTCAGGTGTGTGTGTGTTGGGTTAATTCATTTGGTTAATTGGATTAATTGTGTGGTTGCCACACCTCCAATTAGGGCTGGGCGATATGGCCAAAATCTTAACCTCATACACACAGAATCAATACACAATAAGAGGTTGACAGTGGATCCTCATGGATACGTAATCCAGGAATCCCTGTATTGAGTCTGCAGCTTTGCTAAAACAAGCATGTTAATCGTTGGTGGCTGGTGGGTTAAAACGCTCCCTAGTTATAGTGAGGGCTGGACAGCTTTCAGAGGGGCTTTGTAGCCATGATCTCTCAACACCAGTCACGCCAAGGCTTCATAATCTATCTGGAGGAACCTAAAGAGCTGCTTACATTACAGGCGTCTGCTTTGTAAGGGAGCAGAGAGGGACTTTTTTTTGGTTGCTTATTTTCCAAGTCTTGCTCTTTTCTGTTCTCTCTCTTTACAACTTAAATCTGACCTACAGCACCTTTTAATGTACCGCACATTGTGTTGCATTGTGTCGAATGAAATGTGCTTCATACTATAAATAACATTGGCTTGATTGAGGAACTAGCTGATAGCGCAGGACAGATATGTTCATCTTCTGCTATGGCTTGGCAGCGAGGCGATGTTGCGCAATCCTTTTGTGTGTTTGTACTCCTGCAGTACATTATCTTTGGGAAGTTGTTTTTATGAGTTTCTAGACAGTGAAGCAGAGCGACACGTTAAATTACCGAGCAGGTAGGGGTTAGACAGTACAGAGACAGGTCATTAAGGAGCAGGTAGGGGTTAGACAGTACAGAGATAGGTCATTGAGGAGCAGGTAGGGGTTAGACAGTATAGAGACAGGTCATTAAGGAGCAGGTAGGGGTTAGACAGTACAGAGACAGGTCATTAAGGAGCAGGTAGGGGTTAGGCAGTACAGAAACAGGTCATTAAGGAGCAGGTAGGGGTTAGACAGTATAGAGACGGGTCATTAAGGAGCAGGTAGGGGTTAGACCAGTGGTCAGGACCCCACTTGGGGTCACCTGATAAGCATATGGGACTCCCCCAAAAAATGCATATGGGGGAGCAGATGCACAAAAGTTTGGGGTCGCAAACATTTTCAGAGCTAGAACTGGGGTCAGGGGTCCAAAAACGGTTTGGAACCACTGGGTTAGATGGTGAACAGAGAGTCTTTAGCTCGGGGACCAGCAACCTAGACAACAGTAGACTAGCTGCTAGACTAGACTGAAACACTCCCTCTGGTGGCTGTCCTCTGGAGGTGCACCAGGCAGAGCCCCAGCAGGACAGACCCAGTTTGCAGGCCCGTCGCTGGAGGGATTATCTGGGGATCTCTCCCCACCGCTCTGGGGACACCCAGGGATCTCCAGGTGGAGGAGGTTAGCGAAGGGGATGCCTAGTGATGCCCTGTTTCCACGGCGACCCTAATTGCAATGGATTACAAATTCAGTAATGAAACATAAACCAGGAACAAGTAGGAACAACAAAACCATGACATTGTTTTAAGCTTAACAGTCGACCTCCTCTCCAGTACAGTAATGTGAACCTGTGGTCCAGCTGCTCTACAGGACGCTCTAAGTACAATACTTGAGTAAATGTACTTAGTTACTTCCCACCACTGGAAACTAGGTTGTGCATTTTTAGTAGCTACTTCAGTTCAGATGTTCTGCTATATTTCATATATTGCTATATTTATTTATCAAAAGTATAACCCTATACGAACAGATCGTAGGCGTCGATTATTCTCAGCCTCGTCTCGTCAGTTGCTTTGGATAAGAGCGTCTACTAAATGTAAATGTAGAACAGCTTTAGATCACACACCTGGGATTCACATAAATAGTGTTGCTTCTTTCTGCTGGTTGCGCTCCTCCCACCTCCTCCTCCCCAGGTGATGTGAAGCTTGGGGACGGCTATCAGGTCAGCGGAGAGAGGATCTCCCTCCAGCTCTTACAGGGAATCCCTCCTCCCTAGGTTATTATTAGGTTATAATATTAGGACACAGCCTGTGGTTATTTAGACCCACCGTGTCTATAGATGTATGCAGATGGAGGTCTATGGGCCATATATACAGCCTCTTGAAAATGACAAAAGACAATAAATAGACAAAAGTGAAACAAGACTTCAAAGGAAATTAAGACATTTTGTTAAATTTGATTTAATGTTGTTTACACAAATTAAATAAACAGTTTTATATTTAAAGAAAGAAAGAAAATACAGTGATAATGTGGTGAGGTAGAAACCACATGTAGCTTATTTAAAACCACACCCAAAATGAAAAAAACAAAAACAAGAAGGGACTGAAGACTTTCCATATTATGGAATAATGTCTGGGAGAAACCCACATACACATCCATAGAGTGGAAGGTGTACCAAGCCAGCAGATGTACCTGCTGGCTTGGTTCCATGGTATCTCCCATCCCCAGTGTCTTCTGGGTTCCTCTCCCCTGAAAAGGTGTGTGCCAGAGAACTTCCAGGCGTTCCTGGAAGACTGATCTCATTAGCGGGTTTATCTCCCCCTCAGGATGATAAAAGACTAAGAGATTACCCCTGTCAGTCCCGGGTTAGGGTTAGGCTCGCTCTCGCTCTCTCTGGCGCTCGATCTCCATCTCTCGCTTCATCACCACCAACCAACCGCCGCGGCCCCGCTGTAGCCACTGCTCTCCATAGCAATCCACGGGCCTCGGCTCCCGCTCCGGCAGAAGAACCGCGAAGAACCAGAAGAAGACAACATGGGCGCCCACGGGTCGAACCTGGAGGCCATCATGGAGCAGGACATGCATCACTGGTACAACAAGTTCATGCGGGAGTCTCCGTCGGGGCTCATCACCCTGTTTGAGCTGAAGAGCATGCTGCAGATGAACGGCATGACGGAGGAAGCCAGCAGCTATGTGGACCAGGTCTTCCACACCTTCGACATGGACGGGGTAAGAGGACCACTTTATGTCTGCTTCAGGGGTTCCTCTGCTCTGCAGAAGGTCCTGCCGAGGTCCCCATGATGGTGTAACTTGAGCTGTCTATGGAGGATTGACAAGAACATTGAATAATATCTTGTGTCAGTGGCGTGTGATTTTCTCTTGGAGATGTTGAGCAATGCAACTGTTCATGGAGAAGTTTGTGAACCTCCTGTTTCAAAGTAAAAGCCCTGACTTTCTCTTACTTGGAAGAATTTATCCTAAATCGTATGAAATTATATTGGAACAGTTTATGTACAAGTCTGTTATGACATAATCAATTATTCAGCAGTCTTAGTTAAAATATCAACCATTGTAGCCAATGTTATAGGTGTGTAGGTGCTAAGGCACTGTTATAAGTGCCTTAGCTGGGTTTTACTGCACAATTGTTCTTGTTTCTTGCCTTTACAATCATCCAGGTGTCATGGTTCATTCCCTGCTTTGTCTTCCTCAGGACGGATACATAGACTTTGTTGAATACATCGCGGCGATAAGTTTACTGCTGAAGGGGGAGATCAACCAGAAACTCAAGTGGTACTTCAAGCTCTTCGATCAAGATGGAAATGGAAAAATCGACAAGGACGAAATGGAGACTATATTTAAGGTGTGCATGCTTTCGAAATGGTGGCGTGCTGGCGGTGTTCTCGGTGAAGAGACCCCCTCGTGTGAACTCTGTAATCCTTCGGTTGTGAGGCTTAAAGACGTCAAACCGGGGCGGGGGGGGTTAGCCTGGTAATGAACTAGACATGACATGTAATCTCTGTAATCTCAGGCCTTTTTAGAGACCTCGCGTGTGTGTGTATGTGTATATATAGCTTTACTGTATATTGCTTCCTCAATGACTTAAATCACTGATTTAAGACAAAATTGTACCGGAAGACGGCGTTTATCTTTGTTGCCTAGTCATAGTGTGCGCTTTGCAGTATTTACTATTTAGTCATTCAGCAGGCGGCTTTATCCTAAGTGACTTACAATAAATGTCTTCAGTGACATGTCATTGAGGACCTGGTAGGGGTCAGGGGGCCATCTTGCTCAAGGATGCCTGACAGGTAGACCGTGGACAATGGGGGATCAAACTCAGAACGTTTGAGTCCAATGCCCTAGCCACCACTAGACCATCCCGCTCCCCAGTTTCATTCATTTTCATCCCCACCCGGTTGCACCAGCGATGCTACAGCTGAAAAAGTAAATGTACCTGCAGCAGCGATGCTACGGCTAACTGATGGTATTGTTGCTCCTGTAGGCCATTCAGGACATCACTCGGAGTTACGAAATCCCACCTGAGGACATTGTCACTCTTGTTTATGAGAAGGTTGACGTAAACGGAGAAGGTAAGCAGCATGAATGCACTTGTGTAAATGTGTAAATCTAGTGTGGTTGTAGACGAAGAAAGAAGATGTGTTAACCGCTGGATTCTCCTTGAAGGGGAGCTGACGCTGGAGGAGTTCATCAGCGGTGCCCGGGAGCATCCGGACATCATGGAGATGCTCTCCAAGATGATGGACCTCACCCACGTCCTGGAGATTATCGTCAGGGGACAGAAGACCAAACCCGGCCTTAATTGACCCAAACCGTTGTCATTCCCCACGCGTTGGACTAAACACAGGAGAGAGAAGGGTGTGGGGCAACCATGTGGTGGTCAGAGAGCTTCAAGTGCCAAGTTTTTTTGTTGTTGTTTTTTTCAACAAGTCCTCCAACTCATACGCTCACTGTTGTCGTTTGTTCATGCACTACAATACGACCCACTGGAGCGCTTTTTTCAAAGAGTGCCCCCAGCGCCCCCTGTCTGTCACATGGGGATACACATACTGACACCGATGAGCATTGTGGGTGATATTTAGGGTTAGGGTTAGAGTTAGAGTTGGGGGTTAAGGTTAGAGTTAGGGTTAGAGATAGAGTTAGGGGTTAGAGTTAGGGGTTAGGGTTAGAGTTAGGGGTTAGGGTTAGGGGTTAGAGTTAGGGGTTAGGGTTAGGGTTAGAGTTAGGGGTTAGGGTTAGAGTTAGGGGTTAGGGTTAGGGTTAGGGTTAGGGTTAGAGTTAGGGGTTAGGTTTAGAGTTAGGGGTTAGGGTTAGAGTTAGGGGTTAGGGTTGGTTAGAGTTGGGGGTTAGAGTTAGGGTTAGAGTTAGGGGTTAGAGTTAGGGTTAGATTTAGGGGTTAGAGTTAGAGTTATGGGTTAGGGTTAGAGTTAGGGGTTAAGGGTTAGGGGTTAGGGTTAGAGTTAGGGTTAGGGTTAGGGGTTAGGGTTAGGGGTTAGGGTTAGGGTTAGGGTAAAGTTAGGTAGAAGTAGAGGTTTTCATATCCTGTCTTCAAAACAAAAGCATTGTCACTGTCTCTACGCTTTTATTTTGTAAACAGCCGGAAATGAGTTTACTTCGTACCGTTGCTAGCATGACAGTTGTATAGCAACGTCGGAAGCACATTTTAAAATAGGCCGTATTTGGACAAATTGACTCCGTATTTGGGATCTACGTTGTTACTTTCTCACCTGAAATGTTTTTAAAACTTAATAAAGTGACATATTAACGGTCGTACAATGAAAAGTGGAGTCAGCCTTTTAGGGCGGAGGTTACGCTAAACGTAACAATGAGTCGTATATTCGGGTGCATGCAAAACGACGACAGTGAGCGTATGAGTTGGAGGACAGTCTGTTTTTTTCCCCCAGCGTTGGGGTTGAGGTGGAGTTGAGTTGGTGATGATGGGGTCAGTGGAGGGGGGGGGGGGGGGGGGGGGAGAGCGCACTTCTTCTGGGTGTAGTCTGAAAGGTAGCATAGGCTTTGGTTTGTCTTTCTAGTTTGTATTGGTCATTTTTTAGAGCGGGACACAGCTGCGTAAATGCGTAACACATGAAGCCTCATGACACCTTAAATGATTTTACTGTTTTTCGTTTTAAAACGTTTTAAACAGTAGTTTGTTTAAAAAAAATGAATGGAACCAGAAAACTAAGTGTATTATTGTCATTGATTTACAAGATGTTTAGTGGGTTTGACTGGATGAAAAACATGTTGCCTTATCGATCAATACAGTCTGTTTTTGTTTCATATTCACTGCAGTCTTGTATTCTTTCCTCAAAAGTTAAATGGGAACTATTGGGCGATATTTTAACGCTTGATAACGGCAGGCAGCCATTAACGATTATCTTCAGTTGATTATCAGCTATTTCCAATTAATCATTTCATCATTTAGTCTTTAAAATGTCTGATGTCTTAAATGTGCTTGCCTCATCCGACAAGCCACCAAGAAAAATAAACTATTCCTTTGATAATGATCCGTGAACCAAATATTTGAATTGAACTGCAACATTAACCTGCAAATGTCTGGTATTTGTACTGGAAATGTGACGAATGATCAATTGATTATCAAAATTAGATTCGGCCTATCGACTAATCGATTAATCGACTAATCGTTGCAGCCCTCGTTCCAACGAAGACATTTTTGCTGTCACAGCATATTTTTTGGTATCCTGTGACACAGATCTACTTTTTTGCAGTATGCAGCAGCTGTTATGCATACATTGATTGTATGCGCTCCTGTGTGTAATATATAGCATATTATACATACAGTATATTCCTATAGGTAGGAGATATCACTCCTACATTTTAGATAAACTCTAGAGTCTGCCTAGAAGTGTACTGATGTGCTCATTGGATGAATCTCCTTTTCTTTGTAGCCCTAAGCCTCTAATCACCAAACGGTTTAGCGTCATTTAGACTTATTGACGTCGAGGGAAGGATTTGATTTATAGTGAGCTTGGCATTGTATTGATAGGTAATGCACAGATAAGCCTTTAAACCATCATAGACATTACATAACACACTAGACTCCTCTCCACACGCGAGAACGCATGCGAGTCCTATTGATTTCCTGCTCTTTTTCTCATCCTGCTGTTTGAAAACACGACGATCCAGACCAAGAAGAATGCTGTTTAGGTTTGAGGGCGACTGATGTTAAAGTTACTCCAGTTCAAACTGTTCTCTGTGCCGTGTTGCATGCAAACACTGACATGATGACCTTGACATTTCTGAAAGATAACCTGAGCCAAACATAAACTTGGGTCAACACAGCCGAGCCCCCCTCCAGACTTCTCTCCACAGAGGGAGGTCATGATCTGTCTGAGTAGTTAATGATTCGATGCAGTGGGTGGACTTTTAAACGCTGTATTACAAGCCCAGAGAAAGTTCATGCTTCATCAAATGAAGTAAATCAAATAAAGATAAGAAGTTGACTGCACATAGCCTCCATAATGCACCTGGCCATCTCATTGGACCACCTGGTTACACAAGAACATCTCATCCCACTGGCCGCCTCCACGGCCTATAAAAGTGGCGGTCTGTGCTCTCTGTGCTCTGCACTGCACACAGGCTTTGCCCTCCTTCACCACCCTGCCACCGCAGCAGCAGCCCAGCCAGAGCCGCCCCACCTTAGCCATGCAGTCAGCCGGTGACGACAACGGACACAACAAGACCAGCCTGCTGCTGGCTCTGAGGAGGTACAGCGCTGCCGTGAACCACATGGAGCAGACGGTGCTCCTGCCCAACCTCCTCCGAGACGTGCCCTCCGACGGGATCTGGGACGGGGAGGTGGAGCCGTCTCAGGACCTGTACCAGAACTACCTGACCCTGAAGGCCATCAAGGCCACGGTGGAGAGCGGACTGATGCCCCTGGACGACCGGCTGTCGGCCAAGAGCAGATCGGCGGCCCTCGCCGGTCTGACCGCCGGGTCCCTGGTGGAGGCCGACCAGCAGGCTCTGGTCCACTTCCACCTGCGGGGGCTGTTCTCGCTGCTGGGTCACCTCACCGACAAGTCCCGCAGCGTCACAGACAAGTACATGGAGGTCATCGGGGTGGCGTACTGAGACAATGAAATGTAGAACTTGTTGCACCAACGAGAACGGTCAAACTGTTTACATGTAATGATTCAACCGTGATGCAGGTGCGTTACTGCAATGGAATAAAAAGTGCGTTGCCGGAAAAAAAAAAGTGTGTGTGCTTTATTTTGTGGTGAATTGAATCCCACTTTGTGTTGTGATGTGCCACTAAATGCAAACAAAGAGCAATTTAATGTTTAGTTCAGGGGTCCTCAAACTTTTTCAAGTTTAAGTACCCTTTAGAATGGATGCGTATTTACAAGGACCCCCTACCGTTGTTATAGTGTGAACCTAAATCTAAACCGAAAAAATATATCATCCTTGTATTACTTGCCAGGAAATGTATTAATAACATGCATTGGAAATGTTCTGCTCCCCCTACTGGCTCAATGGACTTTCAAGTTATTTCCCCCTTCAATATAATGAGGCCGTAATTACCTCAAAAGGGACGCTTGTTTTACATTTTATTTTTGATAAATTATTATATATCATTATTTTGCAGACCCCTTGGCCCCCAGGGGTCCCCGGACCCCACTTTGAGAACCAACGGTTTAGTTAGTACCAGGTTTGTATATTTGTTTGGTTAACAGATTTTTTCCAGAGTACTTTATCGGATGTTTTTTATTATTTACATAGCTATATTTCACAATAAGTAATAGAAGACATTTGCAATCACAGGTAGTGGGAAGGTGTTTGGCAGCAAACTGCTCTCCCTCGTCCCGTCCAATCGAAAGCCAGCGTCTAGCGCACAGGGTGGAAGGGCTCCACAATCTCAGCGAAAGTCTTTTTCTCTGGTGGGGCAAAGAAAAGAAACATATGAACAACATGATTAGTATTTGGTGGGATTATGCTTTTATCCAAAGCAACGTACCGTGAGTCTTTGACACGGTACAGAAAGTCAATCACGTGATTGATGAGCAGGTTACCGGTAGGCTGTGGACATTGGGGTTTGAACCCAGAACCTTTCGGCTGGGAGTCAAACCCACGGGCCCCTGGATGATCCTGCCCCCCCCCCCCCCCCAGGACTAGACTACATTGTACAGTCAACGTCCTCTCGAGTATTCGTTTGAACACCATAGATACCATTTTATTCAACCTTTTAACTGCATGGTTCTGCTGTGTAATCCCACTCTGGACCGGTGCTTCTACTCTCCCTGTCACCATAGCAACGCATTATATATAATACTGAGGGCTCCAGCTTACATAATCGTTTGTGTCAAGTTAATAGTTTGGTTTTCTTTTTCTTTATTTGTTATTTTGTATTATATCCAGATTTTCAAACTTGCTGACTTGCAGCATAAGCACTCAGAGGTATATTCAAACATAATATATAATATATATGTATAACATATTGGTTAAAGTGAGAACCAAAGCTTAAATATCTACCAGCCCTGTTCAAAAATCCACATATTCATATATCCTTAAATTAGATTTGAGGGTTGTGATAAATGTCACAAATGTTGGTGAAGTGTGTATTGAGACCACTGCTGTATAGTTTTGTGATGTCAAGACATTGTGTTCTTAATGGCTTATACTCAATATGATTGGAACCGTTTGTCTTTTCTTATCTGTTATCTATTATCTGTTATCTGTCTTCTATTATCTGTGGCTTGTTAACACTAACTGTGAAGTTGTAACTGGAGGCCTAATTGGCAGATCCAACATCAGGTTTTAACTTTAGTTTACTTTAAGGCAGTGGTTCTGAGCCGGTCTCCCCTCAGGACCACATGTGTCATTAGTCATTCAGTTATGACCCAAAAAATAAATAAAAAATTCACCAATATTGCAGTAATCAACAAGGCCTTCATGCACTGGTAGAAACAAGGAGCGACAAATGGCGCGAAACTCAATGAAATAGTAATCCATCGAAACATTAATTAACACTAATCATTAGTTAATTCGTGGGTTTGGCGTCCGCTCTGCGCCCCCCAGCTGAGGACCGCCGCTTTACGGGTCTATATGGTACAGTAACCTGTGTGTATACAAGTTCTACTTCCTAGGGTGCATAAAGCATTGTGCTAATGTGTGTTATTGTGCGTTAGTAATGTTGTGTTGTAACAGCACTAGGAGTGTGTACCGGTGGACGGGAAGGCGTCGGGGTGCAGACTCATGTACTGGTACATGTCCCGGTCCAGTTTGGCGTACATGTAGTTCTCGTACTTTGTGGTTTGGTAGCCCAGGAACCAGCCAATCGAGGAGAACAACACCTGGCGGTGCACACCTGGAGGGAGACAACACACGTTCATTCAGCAGCACAACACAACACAACACAACACAGACGTGTTAAAGACTCAATCACCATTTCAATTAACAATGGTTGGAATTACTCTTAGTGTGTTCGAGGTAGACCAAAACAAATACACAACACAATACAAATACACAACAACACCACAATACAAATACACAACACAATACAAATACACAACACCACCACAATACAAATACAAATACACAACAACACCACAATACAAATACACAACAACAACACCACAATACAAATACACAACACCACAATACAAATACACAACAACAACACCACCACAATACAAATACACAACACCACAACAACACCACAACAATACAAATACACAACAACACCACAATACAAATACACAACACCACAACAACACCACAACAATACAAATACACAACAACACCACAATACAAATACACAACACCACAATACAAATACACAACAACACCACCACCACAATACAAATACACAACAACAACACCACCACAATACAAATACACAACAACACCACCACCACAATACAAATACACAACACCACCAATACACAACGACAACTACAACACCACCAATACACAACACCACCAATACACAACGACACAATACAAATACACAACGACACAATACAAACACACAACAACACAACACAAACACAACAACACAATACAAACACAACAACACAATACAAACACAACGACACAATACAAACACACAACAACACAATACAAACACAACAACACAATACAAACACAACGACACAATACAAACACAACAACACAATACAAACACAACAACACAATACAAACACAACGACACAATACAAACACACAACAACACAATACACACACAACAACACAATACACACACAACAACACAATACAAACACAACGACACAATACAAACACACAACCCCCCCCCCCCGGGTCTCACCGGCCCGGAGCGGCGGCCGGTGGCTGAAGGCGTTGTGCAGCATGGCGGTGCACCAGCCCATGAAGCCCATCCACACCGAGTTCCGGTTGAGCAGGCCGGGCGGCGGCAGCGCCTTGGCCTCGTCCGGTAGCAGACCCATTCCTCTCTCGCGACGCCTCCGGTTCCGAGCGGCTGGACGACTGCGGCAGATCTGCTGTGGCGGCGGCGGCGGCGGACGGATCCTGTCGTCAAGGGCATCGGGTGCAACCGGGAAACCTCTCCGGGTGCAACGCGCTGGCGCCGCCTCAGTTCCGCCCATGGATATATTTTTATTTTATTTTATTATTTTTTATTTTATCCGATTTCTCGTGTCACTAAAACGGTCAGGCGACATGTATTATTTTATGAAATGTATGCAATTCATTACAGCTTCCCTATAACGTGTCATAAATATGCCGCTTGCAGGTTCACTTCAGTTAAATGACGTATAGGGATGCATATACCGTTTAAAAGGTGATAAAACATGTATAAATGTTTTCAGGCCTCATCCTCAGCATATGCCAGACAAAGACGTCCTTTTTTAATGTAACCATGTTTTATTTGTTGTTGTGCATCCGCCTGATCCGCACAGGGTGTGGTGACGTCATTGGAGACGCAGCCCCCCCCCCTGGTTCCTGAGACCCGGAGGAGGATCAGGGAGACGCCGAGCCGGAGCCGAGCCTCGTCCCACGGTCCCAGGTCCCAGGTCCCGGGTCCAGGAGCGGATCCCCCCTGCTGCGGTGAGTCCACATACCGACCGTTCAGCCGCCAGGGTGGAGGAGGTCTGCTCCTTTCTCCTCCTTCTCCTCCATGCATGTCGTGTCTCCTCCCACAGCCAAAATGGCCAGTGGGCCGGTGGCTGCAGCCGCTGTCTGCTGTGCTCCTCCATCCTCCTCCGTGCTCCTCCATGCCCCTTCATGCTCCTTAATGCTCCTTAATGCTCCTCTCTGCTCCTCCATGATCCTCCATGCTCCTCTCTGCTCCTCCATGCCCCTCTATGCTCCTCCATGGTCCTCTATGCTCCTCCCTGCTCCTCCCTGCTCCCACATGCTCCTCCATGCTCCTCTATGGTCCTCCATGATCCTCCATGCTCCTCTCTGCTCCTCCATGCCCCTCTATGCTCCTCCATGGTCCTCTATGCTCCTCCCTGCTCCTCCATGCTCCTCCCTGCTCCCACATGCTCCTCCATGCTCCTCTATGGTCCTCTATGATCCTCCATGCTCCTCTATGCTCCTCCCTGCTCCTCCATGCTCCTCCCTGCTCCCACATGCTCCTCCATGCTCCTCTATGGTCCTCCATGATCCTCCATGCTCCTCCATGCTCCTCCATGCTCCTTCCTGCTCCTCCATGCCCCTATGTGCTCCTCTATGCTCCTCCATGCTCCTTCCTGCTCCTCCATGCTCCTCCATGCCCCTCTATGCTCCTCCCTACTTCTCCCTGCTCCTCCCTGCTCCTCCATGCTCCTTCCTGCTCCTCCATGCTCCTCTATGCTCCTCCATGCCCCTCTATGCTCCTCCCTGCTTCTCCATGCTCCTCCATGCCCCTCTATGCTCCTCCCTACTTCTCCATGCTCCTCCCTGCTCCTCCCTGCTCCTCCCTGCTCCTCCATGCTCCTCTATGCTCCTCCATGCTTAAGATATATATAAGATATATATGTATATATATGGGTGTTAAAAGACGGATGGTGAATAAGACACCCTGGGTGGTGAATAAGACACCCTGGGTGGTGAATAAGACACCCTGGGTGTTAATAAGACACCCTGGATGGTGAATAAGACACCCTGGGTGGTGAATAAGACACCCTGGGTGGTGAATAAGACACCCTGGATGATGAATAAGATACCCTGGATGGTGAATAAGACACCCTGGATGGTAATAAGACACCTGGATGGTGAATAAGACACCCTGGGTGGTGAATAAGACACCCTGGATGGTGAATAAGATACCCTGGATGGTGAATAAGACACCCTGGATGGTGAATAAGACACCCTGGGTGGTGAATAAGACACCTGGATGGTGAATAAGATACCCTGGATGGTGAATAAGACACCCTGGATGGTGAATAAGATACCCTGGATGGTGAATAAGACACCCTGGATGGTGAATAAGACACCCTGGATGGTGAATAAGATACCCTGGATGGTGAATAAGACACCCTGGGTGGTGAATAAGACACCTGGATGGTGAATAAGATACCCTGGGTGGTGAACAAGACACCCTGGGTGGTGAATAAGACACCCTGGATGGTGAATAAGACACCCTGGGTGGTGAATAAGACACCCTGGGTGGTGAATAAGACACCCTGGGTGGTGAATAAGACACCCTGGATGGTGAATAAGACACCCTGGGTGGTGAATAAGACACCCTGGATGGTGAATAAGACACCCTGGGTGGTGAATAAGACACCCTGGGTGGTGAATAAGACACCCTGGGTGGTGAATAAGACACCCTGGATGGTGAATAAGACACCCTGGATGGTGAATAAGACACCCTGGGTGGTGAATAAGACACCCTGGATGGTGAATAAGACACCCTGGGTGGTGAATAAGACACCCTGGGTGGTGAATAAGACACCCTGGGTGGTGAATAAGACACCCTGGATGGTGAATAAGACACCCTGGGTGGTGAATAAGACACCCTGGATGGTGAATAAGACACCCTGGGTGGTGAATAAGACACCTGGGTGGTGAATAAGACACCCTGGATGGTGAATAAGACACCCTGGGTGGTGAATAAGACACCCTGGATGGTGAATAAGACACCCTGGGTGGTGAATAAGACACCCTGGATGGTGAATAAGACACCCTGGGTGGTGAATAAGACACCCTGGATGGTGAATAAGACACCCTGGGTGGTGAATAAGACACCTGGGTGGTGAATAAGACACCCTGGATGGTGAATAAGACACTGGGTGTTAATAAGACACCCTGGGTGGTGAATAAGACACCCTGGATGGTGAATAAGACACTGGGTGTTAATAAGACGCCCTGGGTGGTGAATAAGACACCCTGGGTGGTGAATAAGACACCCTGGATGGTGAATAAGACACCCTGGGTGTTAATAAGACACCCTGGATGGTGAATAAGACACCCTGGGTGGTGAATAAGACACCCTGGGTGGTGAATAAGACACCCTGGATGGTAATAAGACACCCTGGGTGGTGAATAAGACACCCTGGATGGTGAATAAGACACCCTGGGTGGTGAATAAGACACCCTGGATGTTAATAAGACACCCTGGATGGTGAATAAGACACCCTGGGTGGTGAGTAAGACACCCTGGATGGTGAATAAGACACCCTGGATGGTAATAAGACACCCTGGATGGTGAATAAGACACCCTGGATGGTGAATAAGACACCCTGGGTGTTAATAAGACACGTTGGGTGACATGGAAACAGTGGAGCAACTAGAAACGTTTCCCATGGATGTGTGTGTCCTCGTCTAGATGCCTAAAGGAAGTCATCAGAGGACACTTCATTAGGAAACCAGGGATGTTCCACATGTAAAACTGATAAAAACAACATAACCTTTCAACTTTCTACCAGTGAATTCAGTTTTATGTTATTGTAAATGATCACTGTCTGTCTAGTCATGTGATCTGGTTGTTGATTGGACTCCGTGGATATGTGTCATCATGCATGTGATACATGTTATAATGTATGTGATATCTGCCATCATGTATGTGTCACAATAACAGACATGGATGCGAACAAACTCACCAGTAAGGCCAGTAAAGGCTATATCAAGCGTATTGTACATACTATACTAACACATCTACACTGCGTAATTAATACTCCAATAATTGCAATAATACACAGTCAGGATAGAATAAATGAGGTAGATTGTAATGTTATCATAATTTGAATGCATTATGACATTACGAGAATTTCCGTCACAAAACCTGAAGAGAGAAAGACTGTTACTATGATTGTAATGTAATTGTGAATACAAGTCCTTGTAGTGATAGAAACACGTGTATAACTCGTTTATTAACAAGATAAGGTGTGTAATTGTAACTATTACCAGGCAGTGAAAGAGATAATACAGTGAATCTAGTATTATTATAATTGTATAATTCTAATATATTGTTATATTAGATTGTGTGGCCAGGCCTATACACACCCATACTGACGTTGGACACACTCGCTTTACTGCAAGGCGCTTTAGACAGAAGCTTCCGCCAGCATATTGTTATAATGGCATAATATAATATTATATAGCTTTGTCATTGTGATCTGTGTGGTTTTGAGTTTCCTTGGTCAGCACTGACTCTGGCCGTCTCGTTTTACGCCAGCAAAACAGTTCGTACAGCCAGGACCTCCGATCATGTGACCCCCGTCTCGGATGTGAGGAATACATTGTGAAGAAGCGCGAGGCGCTCTGGCGTCCAGAGAAGCGCTATGCTGTCCACATATCCTTAACATGTGACTGGCGAGTTGAGATGTTAATGCTTTTATTGCCTGGACCCCGCCTGCTCCTTAATTACCTTAATGACTATAAAGCAGACACTTCGCTCCAACGTGACTTAGTGATTTATTCAGACATGTCAGTAAAGAGAGGTGGTCTTGTCTACACACATTAGACCGTGGACATTGGGGGTTTTGAACCCAGAACCATTCGTCAGGGAGTCAAACACACTAACCACTACACTATCCTTCGCCTTTCAACCCGGAGGAAACAAAATCAATTTGAGAGCTGTACTCTGTTGAGTTGAATACATCAGTTCCCAGGTGTACTTTGTCTGTAGCCCAGGTGAGACCAACAGTATCTCTCTCTCTCTCTCTCTCTCTCTCTCTCTCTCTCTCTCTCTCTCTCTCTCTCTCTCCGGTCGATACCTCAACCTCAGCATGAACCTTTCGCAGGGTCGCGACAGAGGTGCTAACATGCTGCTGAGACACAGCACAGCTTGTGTTGTGTTGGGCTCAAGTGTCACCTTCCATGCGGAGGTTTTCCATTACCTCTGTGGTGGAGATCAGGAGAAAACATGCGCTCGCCTCTAGTACTGATTTATTCAATGGCGATATTTGATAAGACAGAAAAGTAATATACATCATAAATCCATTGATTGATAGTGTGTTTGTAATTTACGTAGCGACGTTGCGATGCGATAGCGATGTCATGATCCCAAAACTGTGCTTTCCATCCAGTGGGTCTGTGACTGCAACACCATTGAAACAAAAACGACTCAAACTGCATTCGTTCACTCAGCACCCTACCTGTGTGTCTAACCCCCCCCCCCCCCCCCACCCTACCTGTGTGTCTAACCCCCCCCCCCCCCCCCCCCACCCTACCTGTGTGTCTAACCCCACCCCCCACCCACCCTACCTGTGTGTCTAACCCCCCCCCCCCCACCCTACCTGTGTGTCTAACCCCCCCCCACACCCTACCTGTGTGTCTAACCCCCCCCCCCCCCCACCCTACCTGTGTGTCTAACCCCCCCCCCCCCCCCACCCTACCTGTGCGTCTAACCTCCCCCCCCCCACCCTACCTGTGTGTCTAACCCCACCCCCCCCCCACCCTACCTGTGTGTCTAACCCCACCCCCCCCCACCCTACCTGTGTGTCTAACCTCCCCCCCCCCCCCACCCTACCTGTGTGTCTAACCCCCCCACACCCTACCTGTGTGTCTAACCCCACCCCCCCACCCACCCTACCTGTGTGTCTAACCCCCCCCCCCCCCCACCCTACCTGTGTGTCTAACCCCACCCCCCCACCCACCCTACCTGTGTGTCTAACCCCCCCCCCCCCCACCCTACCTGTGTGTCTAACCCCCCCCCCCCACCACCCTACCTGTGTGTCTAACCCCCCCCCCTCCCCCACACACCCTATCTGTGTGTCTAACCCCCCCCCCCCCCCCCCCCCCCCCCCCACCCTACCTGTGTGTCTAACCCCCCCCCCCCCCCCCCCACAGCCCAGCCAAGATGAGCATGGAGGACTACGACTACCTGTTCAAAATCGTCCTGATCGGGAACGCCGGCGTGGGGAAGACATGCCTCGTCCGACGTTTCACTCAGGTTGGTATCCATGGCAACGGGAGGCAGGGTAAGGCGGTTGTCCGGGCGACCGGACCGGGTCGCCGGTTTCGATTCCGACCGCGCCTTCTGGTGTCAAGGGGTCTCCAGGTGTCCTTGAGCCAGCTAGCTTTGCCGTTTAACCCACCGCAACTGAGATGGATGTCACCTTGAGTAATTATCGTCTCTGAGTTCTGGTGTCACATGGCCACGTAAGACAAGAGGGGATTTGGGTTTTCCCAGTGGTCAGCGCTACGTAAATGTAGTCCAGTTCCACTAGCTCACAAGGGCTGCTAATCTATCCCCAGTTTTGATGTTGTGCAAGCCGATTTCAAAATGTACCCTTTAGTGACATCACACGTGGGAGTGTCCACCCAGATGTGTGATGGACAGGTCTCAGATGGTACAGTCTGCTGGGCAGGGGTGGCGGGTTGATCTGTCCATCATGCGTCAGGGATAATGTAGGGGCCGGTTCATATTCCACCCCCTGTCTCACCCGATCTCCTTTCTCGGTCTCCACCAGGGTCTCTTCCCTCCCGGCCAAGGGGCCACCATCGGAGTGGACTTCATGATTAAGACGGTGGAGATCAAGGGGCAGAAGGTGAAGGTAAGAGAGCGTCTCTGAACCAAAGTAATGCGTCGTCTGACTCATCTGCACTTTTGTTTAGAGCTTACTTTTGTTATTTTTGTTGTGTTGTGATGGCCTATAATACGATAGACTTTAATACTACCAGACTGCCACTAATGATAATGGAATAATAATCTGAAATTTGCTGTCTGGGATTAATAAAGTGTTATCTATCTTATCACAATCCTTGACTTTCTGGTTCCTCATCTACTTGGACAGAAACTAGGTCCTGCAGCAACACTCAGACTTTGTGCAGTCGCCCCAATTTTGACTGTGATTGTGAAATTTGCTTGTAGGTCACTTTGGATAAACACTGTGGCTAAATGTGAAATGCAAATTTCTCATTTCTCTCCCTGTCTCTTCGTTTTTTGGACGACTTCGGCTCACAGCTGCAGATCTGGGACACGGCGGGACAGGAGCGGTTTCGCTCCATCACGCAGAGCTACTACCGCAGCGCCAACGCCTTGATCCTGACGTATGACATCACCTGCGAGGACTCGTTCCGCTGCCTCCCCGAGTGGCTCAAGGAGATCGAGCAGTACGCCAACAGCCAAGTGGTCACCATACTAGTCGGTGAGAAAAACAACAACAACAACAACAACAACCCTGGGGACCCCGTTGCCATGACGTCATTAGGGCTGGACAGGATGTTACATTAGAGCTGGAGAGGGCGTTACGTTAGGGGTGGACAGGGCGTTACATTAGGGGTGGAGAGGGCGTAACATTAGGGGTGGAGAAGGCGTTACATTAGGGGTTGAAGAGGATGTTATGTTAGGGGTGGAGAGGGCGTTACGGTAGAGGTGGAGAGGGCGTTACATTAGGGGTGGAGAGGATGTTACGTTAGAGGTGGAGAGGACGTTACATTAGGGGTTGAAGAGGATGTTACGTTAGAGGTGGAGAGGATGTTACATTAGGGGTGGAGAGGGCGTTACATTAGGTGTTGAAGAGGGTGTTACATTAGGGGTTGAAGAGGGTGTTACATTAGGGGTGGAGAGGGCGTTACATTAGGTGTTGAAGAGGGTGTTACATTAGGGGTGGAGAGGGCGTTACATTAGGTGTTGAAGAGGGCGTTACATTAGGGCTGGACAGGGCGTTACATTAGGGGTGGAGAGGGCGTTACATTAGGGCTGGACAGGGCGTTACATTAGGGGTTTAGCAGTGTTACATTAGGGCTGGGCAGGGCGTTACATTAGGGGTTTAGCAGTGTTACATTAGGGCTGGACAGGGCGTTACATTAGGGGTTTAGCAGTGTTACATTAGGGCTGGGCAGGGCGTTACATTAGGGGTTTAGCAGTGTTACATTAGGGCTGGACAGGGCGTTACATTAGGGGTTTAGAGGGTTATTCTAGCCTGGCGTCGCTGTAACTCTGGGACCTCTCCTATCTAAAATGAACTCTTCATTGTAGATTTTCAAGGGACGTTATTAACGGGCGCAGACTATAAATTGCGTGACGTCAATTAACTTTTACCAAATCTCGTCGGATGTACGGCAAACACGTCTTCCTTATCCACAAGCGTCTGGTTCCCAGGCTAGGCGTGTTGGGTCAGGGGGGCGGGGACAGCGTCGGGGCGGTTAAGGTCCTGGGTTTCGATGGTCCGCAGCCTAACTTAGCTCCCCTACCTGCTCCTTAAGATAAAATGAAATGTGCTTCATAAATCACGGGAGATTTGGGTGTCGCAGCATAAGGTACAGAACAGAATAGATAGAATAAAAAAATAATACCAAAAAAAAATAAAAATTAAACTATAAGAATTATGCTGAAAATATGTCAATGTACTCAATAAGATGAGTAGAAATGTAGATGCAGAGTGAAGTTGCATGAAGTTGAAGTAGACATTACTGACAGACATGCATCATTACCTCATGCACTACATCATTGTAGCTGTGGTTAGGGGGGTTTGACTCCCAGCCAAACGGTACTGGGTTCGATTTCTGATGTCCACAGTCTAAACTGTAGGCAAGATTCCCTAACTACGCCCCACCTCCTTCTTAATGACGTGGATCCAAATTCGCTGTAAGTCACTTTGTGATCAAAGAGCTTGGGATTCCTGCTGTATACTCCACATGTAAAAACACGGATGTGGGCTAACGAATATATGGCAGCTTTTTAGAGTCCGTCCTCCCATGGTGTGGTCCTCTGTAAACAAAGATGTCCCACTTTAGGGACAGAGTTGGGATCAAATAAAGTCAGTCAGCAGCTAAGCTCTCACAATGCTGAATGTAAGTAATCATTCGCTTATGCAAACAGAAGCAAACACACACAGTTAGAAATAAGTTCCAGTCCCGTATACACACACAGCTACAAATGTATTGGGAGAAGGCGTTTAGGAGTTATTTGTCATTTTGATGTGATTTTTGTTCCCTCCAAATGTTCAAAATACTTGTTAGCACAATGTTGGTTTCATATTCAACAATGTTGTCAGGTCATTTATCAACTATAAATGCAAAACATTTGCTGCTTCATGCTTCAGAAAACTCAAATGTTTGGATCATTATAAAATGAATACTTTATTTTTTCTTGGCTGCTTGTCAGATAAAGCGCATTTAAGACAACACTTTGGACTCTGGTAACTTGTCATGGCATTTGCTATTATTTATGACATTTTCTAGACTAAATTCGATTCGATTCGATTAATCAAAAGAATGATCGTTAGGATTAATCGACTATGAAAATAGTTGCAGCCCTAATATTCAACATTCATTTGACAACATTCAAATTAGCGTTGTGTTGCTGAATGGCAAATTCCATTAATGAATTAAAATCCGAACTTAACTCCGGCGCAGAACCGAATCCGCCGGCGACAACGTGTATCATTCACCCGCTTCCTGTCCCCAACAGGCAACAAGATCGACCTGGCGGAGAAGCGGGAGGTGCTGAGGCACCGGGCGCAGGACTTCGCCGAGTCCCAGAGCATGGTGTACCTGGAGACGTCGGCCAAGGAGTCGGACAACGTGGAGAAGCTCTTCCTGAGCCTCGCCGGCGAGCTGATCCGCGAGGCCAAGCAGAACAAGCTGGACAACAGCGACGCCGCGCCCACGCTGGGCGAGGGCAAGAGCATCAGCTACCTGAGCTGCTGCAGCATCAACTAGCGGCGCCGCCGGGGGCCGGGGTGGATGGAGGACGCCACGGACTGCCGAGGAGCAGACGGTCAAAACACGCCCACTACCACCACCCCCCCCCCCCCCCCCCCCCCCCCTCATCCCGGGGGAGAGATGAGGCTTGAGGCACCTAGTCCAGTCGGTTCTAGCGCTGTTTAAATCCCACCCTGCCTTTCTAGAACCTCCAAATTGTACCAGGGATCACCGGTGGTCTCCGATTGGCCGACCCAGGAACCAATCGGGTTTTTCGGTTTCCTCACTGGGGGAAACTGTGTGAAGCTGCGGCCATTTTCGGAGAACAACAATGTGTCTTCAACTGCGACGGGATGCAAAGACATCGGGTTCATTTTGGGGTTTCCCCACATGACGCATCGAGGGTTTCAAGGTTGGACGAGGTTTACAGACGTTGTGCGCGCGTGTGTGTATGTGCGTGCGCGCGCGTGTGTGTGTGTGTGTGTGTGTGTGCGTGTGTGTGTGGTACGATTCTCTGGTGCTGCGGGTGAAGTGCAGCACCTCCCTACCGTAGTTCACAACCAATCACAATGTTCACCAGCAGTGTTACGAGTGTGAACCGCTAGCGCAGGTGGCGATGATGGCGACGCTGTGTGGTTTTAACCTGGTGGGGGAGGGGTTTTAACCTGGTGAGGGAGGGGTTTTAACCTGGTGAGGGAGGGGTTTTAACTTGGCGGGGGAGGGGTTTTAACCTGGTGAGGGAGGGGTTTTAACCTGGTGAGGGAGGGGTTTTAAACTGGTGGGGGAGGGGTTTTAACCTGGTGAGGGAGGGGTTTTAACCTGGTGGGGGAGGGGTTTTAACCTGGTGAGGGAGGGGTTTTAACCTGGTGGGGGAGGGGTTTTAACCTGGTGGGGGAGGGGTTTTAACCTGTTGAGGGAGGGGTTTTAACCTGGTGATGGAGGGGTTTTAACCTGGTGGGGGAGGGGTTTTAACCTGGTGGGGGAGGGGTTTTAACCTGGTGGGGGAGGGGTTTTAACCTGGTGAGGGAGGGGTTTTAACCTGTTGAGGGAGGGGTTTTTAACCTGGTGATGGAGGGGTTTTAACCTGGTGGGGGAGGGGTTTTAACCTGGTGAGGGAGGGGTTTTAACCTGGCGGGGGAGGGGTTTTAACCTGGTGAGGGAGGGGTTTTAACCTGGTGATGGAGGGGTTTTTAACCTGGTGAGGGAGGGGTTTTAACCTAGTGAGGGAGGGGTTTTAACCTGGTGGGGGAGGGGTTTTAACATGGTGAGGGAGGGGTTTTAACCTGGTGAGGGAGGGGTTTTAACCTGGTGAGGGAGGGGTTTTAACCTGGTGGGGGAGGGGTTTTAACCTGGTGGGGGAGGGGTTTTAACCTCGGGGCGACCGCCACCTGGGGGCGCCGTTGGAAAGTTAAACCTACGCTGCGTTTCCCGTGTTTCACTGTAGCCATCACCTTTTGTTCAAAGGTATTTTAAATGATGAGCATCTGAGGAATAAACCCACCGGACCCGGACCAGGGATTATCCTGTCTCTCTGAATCCATCTGTGGACAGGGGTTACGGAGGGGGCGTTACATTAGGGCTGGACAGGATGTTACATTAGGGGTGGAGAGGGCGTTACGTTAGGGGTGGACAGGGCGTTACATTAGGGGTGGAGAGGATGTTATGTTAGGGGTTGAAGAGGGCGTTACGTTCGGGGTGGAGAGGGCGTAACGTTAGGGGTGGAGAGGGCGTTACATTAGGGGTGGACAGGGCGTTACATTAGGGGTTGAAGAGGATGTTATGTTAGGGGTTGAAGAGGGCGTTACGGTAGAGGTGGAGAGGGCGTTACATTAGGGGTGGAGAGGATGTTACGTTAGAGGTGGAGAGGACGTTACATTAGGGGTGGAGAGGGCGTTACATTAGGTGTTGAAGAGGGTGTTACATTAGGTGTTGAAGAGGGTTACATTAGGGGTTGAAGGGTGTTACATTAGGGTGGAGAGGCGTTACATTAGGGGTGGAGGGCGTTACATTAGGGTTTAGAGCGTTACGGGGTGACAGGGCGTTACATTAGGGGTGGAGAGGGCGTTACACTAGGGGTGGACAGGGCGTTACATTAGGGGTTTAGAGGCGTTACACTAGGGCTGGACAGGGCGTTACATTAGGGGTTTAGAGGCGTTACATTAGGGCTGGACAGGGCGTTACATTAGGGGTTTAAAGGCGTTACATTAGGGCGGAGAGGGCGTTATGTTCAGGGTGGAGAGGGTGTAACGTTATGGGTGGAGAGGGTGTAACGTTATGGGTGGAGAGGGCGTTTCATTATTGCTTAACATTATTTTCAAATCATTTTGAACAGAAGTGATGTGAAGTGAGGGCTGCAACTAACAATTATCTTCATAGTTAATCTTGCGATCATTTTTCTGATTAATGATTTAGTTGAGGAAATAAATAATAGCCAACGCCGTCACAAGTTACACAGTGATGTCTTACTTTATCTGACAAGCAGCCAAGAACAATTAAAGTATTCATTTTATATAATGATCCATGAAACAATCATTTGAATTTCTGAAGCATCAAACAGCAAACGTTTGGTTTTTATACTTGATCAATGACTTAAACGATTAATCGATTAGAAAAATTATATTCGATTAACTGTCCATCGACTAATCGATTACTGGATTAAACATTGCAGCCCAGGTTCAGTCAAAAGGTTTTGAATACATTAGCAGTACAGACATTAGCAGTACAGACATTAGCAGTACAGACATTGCTCATTGCTATTCCTACTGGGACACTATAAGATTTGTATGATGATAAATTGGGATTTTTCTAATGTTAATTTAGTTACTTAGCTGTTAACTCCACAATCACAAACTGTGAAATGTACATGTTATCCCGGTAGTTGTTTTGGTTTAACCTGCTGCTATAATACATACAATTGTTTGGTTATTATTATTATTATTATGCTTGATAACGTTGACTGAAAGTCGTCTTATGCTTAGAAGAAGTGAACATGTGGTGTCGGCGTATTAGTGCCCAACCAGAAGGAGATGAACACTTCAAGGTGTATAACTAGTCGATAGAAACACAGTTTAATCAGTTAACATTTATTAACATGTACTTTTAAATAGCTGCCATCGGTTTAATGTACGCCGAGCCGCGTGTCCCCGCCTTGTATCTGCGCTGCCTCGCCGCGGCCTCCCGGGCCTCCCGGGCCTCCCAGGCCTCCCAGGCCTGGTCCCGGGCCTCCCAGGCCTCCCAGGTCTCCCAGGCCTCCCGGGCCTCCCGGGCCTCGGGGTTAACATGGAGGACTGTATGAAGTCTTAGAATGGAGGACTGGTTTGGATGAAGTCTTATAATGGAGGACTGGTTTGGATGAAGTCTTATAAAGGAGGACTGGTTTGTATGAAGTCTTATAATGGAGGACTGGTTTGGATGAAGTCTTATAATGGAGGACTGGTTTGGATGAAGTCTTATAATGGAGGACTGGTTTGTATGAAGTCTTATAATGGAGGACTGGTTTGTATGAAGTCTTATAATGGAGGACTGGTTTGTATGAAGTCTTATAATGGAGGACTGGTTTGTATGAAGTCCTTATAAAGGAGGACTGGTTTGTCCTCTCTGGGTCTCCGTTGTCCCCTAACTCTCCTTTCTATATTTGCCATACCTGTAACCTGTACTGTAACGCACAACGCCATTTACTGCACACTTTAACGTAGTGTTTACTTTGTCAGTATTTTCTGTTTTGTACTTGACTCGTAGTTTATCACCTTGCTGATTAATGGTTTTGCTTGCTTTAAGCTCTTATTTAAAGCTGGCTGGTGAGGTATTTAGTTTGCCCTTTACGATAGATTAAACCCTAATTATTCATTCGTTGCTAATCCCTTGCATCGGTCGGGGAATCGCAACGGAAAGAGGGATTTATTTTGTCTTATGCAAAGTATTCCCTAATGCTACTCTGTATAACATTAAATAATAATTACACTACATGTCTCTGTGAACGTCTTTCCTGCTTCTGAATATAATACCTGTTTTTTTAATTAATAAGCTTTATCTCTATAATTCAATAATTGACTAATCTGATTATAATAATGTAGATAGGCTGTCTTATAGTTCATTAAAGTATTGCAGTATTTAAATGCTTTAGCAAAACATTGCATAAGATCAGAATCAGAAATACATATTTATTGATCCCCAATAAAGTATTGTGTTATGATGCAGAAAATACAAGAAAATAGGAAATAAAAAATAAAAATACTATAAACATAATATAATAATATACACCAGAGTATTGCAGTTATTGCACAGAATTGAGTTAAATGAGTTAAAATATGCATTATAAATATAAGAGAAAAAATCTCTCTCCCTCTCTCTCTCTCCCCCCTCTCCCAGCAGCCCTTGCGGCTCAGCTGGTTTCCTGTGACGTCAGTCTGTAGTCCGCAGAGTTTAACAGAACTACAGGAAGCTGGTCTTACAGACCCGCATGGGTTTCACCTACGAGACCCCTGGTAAACTACGAGACCCCTGGTGGGTCTCACCCCTGGGGGGGGGGGAGACCCACCAGGGGCAGACACCCTGGGGGAGACACCCTGGTGGATGAGACACCCCTCCAGTGGGGGAGACAGCCTGGTGGGTGAGACACACCCCCCTCCGTGGATCTGCTTACTTCCTCCCGCAGGAGCCCGCCTCGTCTCCTCGTCTCCTCCTCGTAGTCCTCACTCATCGCTCCGTGAATGGAGACCATGGAGCAGGAGGTGCAGGCTGGGAGGCGAGGAGGAGGAGGAGGAGGAGGACTGGTGGTCGCCTGGAGGGTCCTGGTACTGGTCCTGGTCCTGGTCTCCCTGCAGGGATCCGGAGCGGTGCCCCTCCAGTCCCATCTGTTCCCCCGAGGAGGGGACGCCTCGCACGACCCCAGGTCCAGGGACCCGGTCCGCTATGAGACCTTGTACTGGACCCAGGAGGTGAGTTGGACTTCATGTCGCTGTAGACACGTGATTTAAATATCGCCTTTTTAGTGAACTATAACCTAAATAGGACAATATTTATATATAATATATTATGCTGTATATATATATAATATATTATGCTGTATATATATATAATATATTATGCTGTATATATATATATATATATATATATATATATATATATATATATATATATATATATATATATATATATATATATGTGTGTGTAAACCTGTGCAGAGTCTTGCCAACTAAACCACCGGCGTTTGTCTTCCAGTTCATTTTCGAGTCACTCAAACCCTTTCACAGACAATAGGTACTTCCTGCTGGGCTTCCTGTAGTAGACCAGACTTTCTGCTGTCTGGCTCCGGGCCTGGAGGGTCTACACTCTCCCGGGTCTGGGTCTGGGTCAGTGAGTCTGAGTCTGGGTCGGTGAGTCTGGGTCAGTGAGTCTGGGTCGGTGTCTGAGTCTGTGTCAGTGAGTCTGGGTCTGGGTCAGTGAGTCTGGGTCTGGGTCAGTGAGTCTGGGTCAGTGAGTCTGGGGGTCAGTGAGTCTGGTTTAGTGTCAGTGAGTCTGGGTCGGTGAGTCTGGTTTTGGGTCAGTGAGTCTGGGTCTGGGTCAGTGAGTCTGGGTCTGGGTCAGTGAGTCTGGGTCTGGGTCAGTGAGTCTAGGTCAGTGAGTCTGGGTTAGTGTCAGTGGGTCTGGGTCGGTGAGTCTGGGTCAGTGTCAGTGAGTCTGTGTCAGTGGGTCTGGGTCAGTGAGTCTGGGTCTGTGAGTCTGGGTTGGTGTCAGTGAGTCTGTGTCAGTGAGTCTGTGTCAGTGAGTCTGGGTCTGGGTCAGTGAGTCTGGGTCAGTGAGTCTCGGTTAGTGTCAGTGAGTCTGGGTCCGTGAGTCTGGGTCAGTGTCATTGGGTCTGGGTCAGTGAGTCTGGGTCTGGGTCAGTGAGTCTGGGTCAGTGTCATTGGGTCTGGGTCAGTGAGGTCTGGGTCGTGAGTCTGGGTCAGTGAGTCTGGGTTAGTGTCAGTGAGTCTGTCAGTGAGTCTGGGTCTGGGTCAGTGAGTCTGGGTCAGTGAGTCTGGGTCTGGGTCCGTGAGTCTGAGTCAGTGAGTCTGGTTTTGGGTCGGTGAGTCTGGGTCCGTGAGTCTGTGTCAGTGAGTCTGGTTTTGGGTCCGTGAGTCTGAGTCAGTGCTTCATCGGTTGCGCCAGTAGCGTTTCCTTGCAGGCGGTCTGTGCTGATTGGTTGGCGGTTACCACAGGTCGCACCGCGTGTGCTGTCATGTGACCATGACTCACTGTCACATGACTCACTGTCGCATGACTAACCACAGTCAGTGGTTTAACAAGTTTGAGTTCCTCTCCTGGGGGCCTCATTTATAAATCTCTGCGTGAAACCCTCCGTAGAACATTGCGTACGCCCAAACCTCAGAATGTCCGCACAAAAACATTGTGATTTATAACACCTTGCTGCGCACACACCTGTACACACTCTCCTCCTTATAAATAGAGCACTCTAGCCTGGCGGCGCCAGACCTCACATCAGGAAGATGTAAGGTCTGGCTCAGCTCCATTGGCAGTGTGGGCGGGATAAACGGTTGTCTTTCAAGTTCCCTCTGCACGCAATAGGATAGCGCTACAACCAATCAGAGCGACGGAGAAGGTGACGTAGTCATGGCGACAGCTCCGACTACGTCATTAATCAAAACTCAGAATACGTATTTATTTTCGAGGAAAGACTTCAGTGCCGTTTCTTTGTTCTTTTCTCAAATAAAATGTTAACTTCAAGTCTTGAAGAGTCGCGGCCAAAGCCGAGTGGAGAGACAGCCGTTCGCCAGCAGCAGCAGCCGTTGTTTACCTCTAACACGGAACCGTCGCAACTCTGTCGTCATGGTAACCAGGCTTCCGACTCCGCCCCTCACACTGTGATTGGTCTGACATACTTTGTGTTCCCAGCACCAAAAAGCCGATGGAGCCGTGCTAGACCTACCTAGCTGCAAATACATGTGCTGCCGCTAGGGGGCGTCTAGAGGTCTAGGCTAGCAGACTGCTCTGCTCCTCCCAAGTCCATCCCTTAATAGTCCTTAAAAGGTCAATGCTAATTAATCACTTCATATTTATAAGTAGGAAGGAGCCTTTTCTGACCAATCATTAGACGTAAAAATGGATGCGCCTTTTAAAAAGAGAGCGCGTTTTTCGGATTCGGAGATCGAAGTGCTTCTAAATGAAGTAGATCAACGCACGTCTATTTTGTGGCTTATTTATAAAGCTCATTATTTAAATGTTTAAGTGATACAGTTGGTCTGGCCGAGGATTGTGATTTGAAAGGGCTGTAGTGTGTTGAACATAATTTTGCTTTAATTCATATTTCATAATGGGTGCTTTTCATAAAATAAATATATAAATGAATAAATAACTCATATGTGGTGCGCAATGTGCGTTGGGTCCGCAATGAGCTCCGGGGGTTACAGCGTCTTCTTCTTCTTTCGGCGTTATTGGCGGTTTGCAAACACATAGTGCATTACCGCCGCCTTCTTCCTGTGGTCGTCTCCGGAGTTCACTGTTTGAGAAACTTTGCGGGAGCTTTACTCCTGCAGGGTGAAAGGATGCGTAGAACCTGCGCACTCTTTTCCGCAAGGTTTTATTTCTATAAATCACGACGTTGGCGGTGAAAGATGCGTACGCACATTTCATCCCTGTTTCCGCAACATTTACCTTTTATAAATGAGGCCCCTGGACCAGCGCCTAGTCTAGGACAGGGACTTACCAAGGCTCAAGACTCAAGGCTCAAGGCCTAGTCGCTAGGCAACCAGTCGCTAGGCAACTAGTTAGCACTATGTTGTTTTTAGGCCTACTGCAAAATGTTTAATATCTCAATAATGGAATGAGCACAAATGTTCATTTGTCGTACAAAAACGATCAGAAATAGTTGAACATGTTTGTTTTTTTGGTTTTTTTTACACATGGGACACAGTAGCCCACCTCAGCATGTTACACGGGAGGCCCACATGTAACAGACCTGGACTAGTCTGTGTTAACCCTGAACTCATCTCCCTCTCATTGTGGTAAAACAACATGGCAGCCGTTAAAGACCGTTAACGACAACACAACTGCAGAGTGAGTGCACACAATCGTTGCCAAAACCGCCGGTAGATTCTGACATCGACTCGGCCTCTCGACAAAATCCAGCTGAATATGTCGGCTGTGTGTAACGGATCAAACTGGGCCTACTAGTCGGAGCGGTGTCTGCTATTTGAATAGGGGCGCGTTGAAACACAAGTGTCCCTCCCGTCTTATCTAGTGATCTGCTCCGTCCTTCCTCCTCCCTCATCATGGTGGTGATGATGGGGGGCCGCAATCAGCGCTTCCTTTCTCTCCCCCATTGTCTCCTCCCGCAGCGTGGGCCGAGACAGCAGATCCACAAAGGATGATACGCGTTTGTGTTTGTGTTTAAGTGTGCTGCGCATACATTTGATATATTTGGTTTTAATGCAGTGTAAGGCAAGGCAAGGCAAGGCAGCTTTATTTATATAGCGCATTTCATACACAATGGCAACTCAATGCGCTTTACATAATTGAAATAAAAATTTGAATAAAAAATACAAGAATAGAAGAATAGAAAGAAATAAAGTACTATAAGAGCAGCATAAAATCATGATTTAAAAGGACATAGTGCAATTAAATTTACAATTTAAAGTGCTTTGAACGAGCTCAATCATAAGCACAGGAGAAGAGAAGTGTTTTTAACTTGGATTTAAAAATGCTCACAGTTGGGGCTGATTTCAGTTCAGCCTACATAGTCATCCGTCTAACTTTTAACTCTGTAATCGGCTTCTCTTGGACATACATGTGTGTGTATAACTCGGAGACGGTCTGCGTTGCGTGTCAAGGAGGGGATTATCTATGTTGCAGCTGGCGGCAGAAGGAAATCCTCTTCCCTGCTAATATCTCCTCAGACAATGGACAACGTAAATCTCTCCAACGCTGTCCTCTCTGGCAGACTGTCAACAGACTGCAAGTTGCATCTGATTGCTGTTTGTTGTTTTTGTAGTCGTCTTCCTTTACCGTTACTGAAGGCCTGCTGGGTGTGCTACAGGTCATTTAGTTGTTGTTGTGCCTGTAGCGGCCGCTAGGTGGCACTGTCCCGCATGGTGCGGTTTATTATTAAGACTCAGCAGCAGTATGCACATCGAGAGGATTGTGTTTGCTGTACACTGCAGTTTTAAAAAAATATATATAAATATTTCTTATTTTCTTGACTGTAGTTTGGGATGTTTCAACAAGAACAGTGGCGAAAATGAAAATGTAGGAAACTTATATTATTATAATATATTGTTATAATATTCCAACGTTGTACTTTCCTACAGTAGCTGGAGGTTCGACACTAGACCAGGAGGTTCGACACTAGACCAGGAGGTTCGACACTAGACCAGGAGGTTCAACAGTAGACCAGGTTCAACACTAGACCAGGTTCAACACTAGACCAGGAGGTTCAACACTAGACCAGGAGGTTCAACACTAGACCAGGAGGTTCAACACTAGACCAGGAGGTTCAACACTAGACCAGGTTCAACACTAGACCGGGAGGTTCAACACTAGACCAGGAGGTTCGACACTAGACCAGGAGGTTCGACACTAGACCAGGAGGTTGGACACTAGACCAGGAGGTTGGACATTAGACCAGGAGGTTCAACACTAGACCAGGAGGTTCGACACTAGACCAGGAGGTTCGACACTAGACCAGGAGGTTCAACACTTAGACCAGGAGGTTCAACACTAGACCAGGAGGTTCAACACTAGACCAGGAGGTTCAACACTAGACCGTTTTACATGGTGGCCCTTTAAAGGTGACACGGTTTGGCTTAACTAGAACATGACAACAAAACAAAACACATATAACAAAAGTTATAGATAATATTGATAATAATGATATTATTACTACTACACACTAGTTGTCTCAAACTAAAACCATCTGCTGTCTAAAAAAGTACCTAAAGTTTGTAGACAACAGATGGCGGCTCAAATCTCTGCCAGCTTAAGTGTCATTTCCGAATAAAACGCAATTTTTTTCTCGCCCTTATGCAGCTGAAAAAAACCCGAAACATTTCCAATATAACGGTCGGAAAAAAAACAACCCCCCCCCCCCCCCCCCCCCCCCCAAAAAAAACAACAACAAACCCAACAAACCAACTATCTACACGCTGCCAAGCTCCGGGCCCCAGAACCGCTTCGCTGTCATTGGCTCATAAAACGTCCGACTCCTTTGTGCCGCTGGAGGAGGCGGAGCCGGTGGGAACGACCGGCGCACACAAACAACACACCCGGAGCGCTTTAGCATTAAAGTGTTGGGTCCGTTTCAAACGACTCTGGGAGAGACCGGCGGGCCGGAGAGCGCGGGTCCGAACGCCGGCTCTGCTGCCCGTCTCCCCGGTCCGCCTGATGTGGAGAAACGAGGGAATATGAGAGTCCCAGATCCCAGTTTTCCTGAACCCAGAACTGATCGGTCTTCTCTCCATTCAGAGTTTTTGATTAAACAAATTGAGGCTGTACTGTAAATACTGCGGCGGCGGCGGCGGCGGCGGCGGCAGTGTGTCTTTTATAGGTTGTCGGTTGAAAACCCGCAGGTTGGCTCAGCGCCGCCGCCGCCGCGTCCCAACAGATCGAACCCGCTCACCTCTGACCTCGCTGCGCCGGTCGCTGTTCAGTTCCACGCAGTTGATGATGATGATGATGCTGTTTGATGAGGATGAATAAATGACTCGCCTGGTTCTGGCGTTGATTCTGCGATCTGGGTTGTGTTTGAAGTCATGTGGTTCTCCTCGGTTTCTACTTGGCCTTTTGTTTCCGGTCATTTCTAAACTAAGCGTCTAGATGAGCCAAATACCAGCCAATGACTTCTTGATATAAATAATTGCCCTACAATCAGGATCTGCCCCAGTTGTGATGTCAGAACTGGACCACATGTTGGATTCCCTCTCTCCTCCAACCCACTTCCCTGTCAGTCCTCACAGCAAATGATGCGACTCAGTGGCTTTAGACAGTAAATAAATAGTAAACTAGTCAGATTAAAAACTTACGTGTGGCCATTCTTTCAGCTCAAATATTTGTGTGTGTGTGTGTGTGTGTCTTCCAGATCGACCATTTTGGCTTCTTTGAGAACGGCACCTTCAAGCAGCGCTACCTGGTGGCCGACCAGCACTGGCGGGCGGCGGGGGGGCCCATCTTGTTTTACACCGGGAACGAAGGAGACATCACCTGGTTCTGCAACAACACGGTAACTACACCGCACCTGCGCCGCTCATCCTGCCTGCATTTACATTTACATTGTGTTTACTCTTGTTGTTGTGCATTGTTTTTTTTGTTTTTTTTACTTTATTGAAGTACTGTTCTTGCTGGCAAATACAAAATGGATCACATTCTCTCTCTGTATTCCTTTTTTTTGTTTTTGTTGTTTACAGACGGGCAGAAATAAGGCAGCAAAACACACACAGAGACACAAAATACACAAAAAACAATCAAACGAGAAAAAACAAACAGACAAACAATTGTTGTGGCAATTTCTTTATGAGATATTGCGTCAAAGGACAAATGAGACTTACAAATGGAAAGTGACACACAATAGTTGTGAGAGTATTTAATGTATGCATACAAAGAGTCTCCTCTCTAGTAGGATGAGCACCAAAGTTTTTCAACACAGTTTCATTACCCCGCAGGAACGCTGCGCCATTAGTCACAGAAGGAGATGTACTTAATAGTGAGACAGTGGAAGATAAACAGGCGGTACGTAACGGTACGGTACGTAACGGTACGAGGGGCCCCTGCTTATCTTAATACCGGACGCTGCAGAGCAAACCCCTCAGCTCACACTACACCATATGGACACACATGAGGAAACAGAGGCGGAGGCTTTATGTCCTACCAAAGTAAAACCTACAAAGGATGAAGCAAAGCTACACAGGAATGTTCCATTACAGTCTGAACTAGGGGTGACCCCGAATAGTCGGCAACACACAGGACCATTCCATTCTATATAGGCGGTGCTGAATGTCTGATTTTACATATAGTTTATTTCTCCCAATAAATCATGATACATAGCCTATTGTTGTATAAATATCAAGTGCAAAACACACCGCTGCCGCAGCGCCGCCGCGCGTCTATGACACGAGTGCGACGTTTGGCGGCGGTGTGTTTTAGACTTGAAGTCCAAAACACACCGCCGCCGAACGGCCTCGAAAATTGTAATCGAAATTGTTTAATTGAAATTGTTTAATTGAGTGTTTCAGCTCTTTAGTCTGGTGTGGAAAAAAATGGAAGCCAATGTCGCAAATGAGAATATGGATCAATGAGCAAAAAAAAGAGAAAAAAAACATGATTGGATGATCAGTCGACTATAGGCAAGACTTGACGAGTCAGATTCGATTATGTACATTTTTAGTCCGGGACACCCCTAGTATGAACATGTGTTTTTATATATCTGTTTTTCTAATTCCCGCCCCGGTCCTCCTGTACTTTCTGCTGTGACACCCGAATTTCCCTTCAGATTGGGATTAGTAAAGCAGAGTCTGATCTCACGCAGTTCTGTGACTCTGTGCTTCGACTGGTTCTCAGGTCTGGTGTGACCCGGACCACTGCCTGACCCGCTTTGCTTGGGTTTGATTTCAGGGCTTCATGTGGCAGATCGCTGAGGAGTTGGGCGCCATGTTGGTGTTCGCTGAACACCGTTACTACGGCGACTCCCTGCCGTTCGGTCCAGACTCCTACAGTGTAAGTGAGCCGCCTCAGCTGTTTATGAAGCAAACGGTTCGTCTCTCTGCTGATGTTTATGCCTCAAGGATTTTATTTTACTGTTTGGAAAATACCAAACAGGCCGTGCGTATTTTAGCAACCGTGGTTTCTCATCAAGTGTGTGAATATTTAAACGCATTACTTCCTCAGGATAGTCTCTAGTGGTTGAGGTGTTTCGACTCCCTGCCGAAAGGTACTGGGTTCGATCCCCGATGTCTTCAGACTGCCTGTAGTCATGCTAATAGAATAATACCATTTGGTGGACACTTTTATCCGAAGTCAAAGTCCCACCTGCTCCCTAATAATCATTTTTTTTCCACTTTGGATAAAAGCACCTAAATCTCCTGAATAGTGAACAGTCGTCAATAGCAACACATTCCATCCCGTGATCCACTTTTTGACTCTCCGACCCGACCGCCGCCCCCTACAGGACAGTAAACACCTGAACTACCTGAGCTCGGAGCAGGCGCTGGCCGACTTCGCCGCCCTGATCCGGGGGCTGAAGCGCTCGGTGCCGGGCGCCAGCCGCAGCCCCGTCATCGCCGTGGGCGGGTCCTACGGCGGGATGCTGGCGGCCTGGCTCCGCATGAAGTACCCCAGCCAGGTCGTGGGGTAAGAGGTCAGGGGTCAGGGGTCAGGGGAGGTGAAAATGAGTGGCCGCAATGAGGTGATACTGTAGAGGCTATCAATTCAACCGAAAGGTTCTGGGTTCGATGCCCAATATCCACACCCATGTACTTGTAGGTATCCTTGTCTAATCCATACCTGCTCATTAATTAAAGAATTCTCTGTTAGTTACTTTAATATAAAGTGTCTGCTAGAATGGATGATTAAACATTAGTAAAATAGCCAGCAATGATTGGTCGGTCTCTCTCTCTCTCTGCCTCTAATCTCTCTTTCTGTCTCTCTCTCTCTCTGCCTCTCTCTCTCTCTCTCTGCCTCTCTCTCTCTCTCTGCCTCTCTCTCTCTCTCTCTGCCTCTCTCTCTCTGCCTCTCTCTCTCTCTCTCTGCCTCTCTCTCCGCCTCTGTCTCTCTCTCTGCCTCTCTCTCTGCCTCTCTCTCTCTGCCTCTCTCTCTGCCTCTCTCTCTGTCTCTCTCTCTGCCTCTCTCTCCGCCTCTCTCTCTGCCTCTCTCTCCGCCTCTCTCTCTGCCTCTCTCTCCGCCTCTCTCTCTCTCTCTCTCTGCCTCTCTCTCCGCCTCTCTCTCTGCCTCTCTCTCCGCCTCTCTCTCTGCCTCTCTCTCCGCCTCTCTCTCTGTCTCTCTCTCTCTCTCTGCCTCTCTCTCTGCCTCCCTCTCTCTGCCTCTCTCTCTGCCTCTCTCTGTCTCTCTCTCTGTCCCTCTCTCTCTCTGCCTCTCTCTCTCTCTCTCTCTCTCTCTCTCTCTGCCTCTCTCTCTCTCTCTCTCTCTCTCTCTCTGCCTCTCTCTCTCTCTCTCTGCCTCTCTCTCTCTCTCTCTGCCTCTCTCTCTCTCTCTCTCTCTCTCTCTCTCTCTCTCTCTCTCTCTCTCTCTCTCTCTCTCTCTCTCCCTCTGCCTCTCACCTCTCTCTCCCCCTCCAGAGCCCTTGCAGCCTCTGCTCCTATCTGGCAGTTCCCTGGCATGGTTCCCTGTGGAGACTTCTACCGCATCGTGTCCCAGGACTTCGCCGCCGCCGGGCCCAACTGTGGCGTGAACATCAGACGCTCCTGGAGCGCCATCGACAACATCGCCTCTACTGGTGAGAGAGAACAGTGCATTATGGGTAGACTGGCGGCAGATGGGGGAGTGGGAGTAAGTGTGTGCGTGTGTGTGCGCGTGTGTGTTCAACCACATGGTCTGGTGTTTAATATCAGAGTTTGCCACCTGTTGCATCGAGCTCAAATTATCACTGATTTACATAAATGATATTTTTTCATGTCTAATGTTATGTTCTGAAAGATGCGCTGCTGTCAAGATGGTTCTCCAACTGCTGTTTGTTTTTATAAAACGATTTTATCATATTAATAGGATTACATATTATGATCCTTTAAAAATGACTAAATCTAAACAATTATAACCATGGGTTGTAACCACGTTAATGTGTTATTATATACGTGTTATTTTATATATATATATACCTGTATATATATTAGTATGCTCTTTAAATGTTTGTCATATACATGACAGCACTTTTTAACCATTGATAATGGTCTTGTATTTGACTCTTTTTACTACTCTTTTTAATTTTTTTTAATTTCGTGACTTTGTAAAGCGTGTGTTTGAGTACGTTGAGAAGTGCTACATAAATTAAATATATTCGTATTTTAAAATGGTCTGTTTTGTTTTCCCAAGCTGAAGGTCTTGCGTGGCTGTCTGGGACGTTCGGTCTGTGCTCTCCTCTGAAGACCCGGCAGGACTCTGTGGGCTTCAAGGGGTGGCTGCAGGAGACCTGGGTCAACCTAGCCATGGTGGACTACCCCTACGAGGCCAACTTCCTGCAGCCCCTCCCGGCCTGGCCCATACAGGTAACACCGGCTTCCTGTAGCCCCTCCCACCCTGGCCAGGTAACACCGGCTTCCTGTAGCCCCTCCCACCCTGGCCCATACAGGTAACACCAGCTTCCTGTAGCCCCTCCCACCCTGGCCCATACAGGTAACACCAGCTTCCTGTAGCCCCTCCCACCCTGGCCCATACAGGTAACACCAGCTTCCTGTAGCCCCTCCCACCCTGGCCCATACAGGTAACACCAGCTTCCTGTAGCCCCTCCCACCCTGGCCCATACAGGTAACACCAGCTTCCTGTAGCCCCTCCCACCCTGGCCCATACAGGTAACACCGGCTTCCTGTAGCCCCTCCCACCCTGGCCCATACAGGTAACACCGGCTTCCTGTAGCCCCTCCCACCCTGGCCCATACAGGTAACACCAGCTTCCTGTAGCCCCTCCCACCCTGGCCCATACAGGTAACACCAGCTTCCTGTAGCCCCTCCCACCCTGGCCCATACAGGTAACACCAGCTTCCTGTAGCCCCTCCCACCCTGGCCCATACAGGTAACACCAGCTTCCTGTAGCCCCTCCCACCCTGGCCCATACAGGTAACACCGGCTTCCTGTAGCCCCTCCCACCCTGGCCCATACAGGTAACACCAGCTTCCTGTAGCCCCTCCCACCCTGGCCCATACAGGTAACACCAGCTTCCTGTAGCCCCTCCCACCCTGGCCCATACAGGTAACACCGGCTTCCTGTAGCCCCTCCCACCCTGGCCCATACAGGTAACACCAGCTTCCTGTAGCCCCTCCCACCCTGGCCCATACAGGTAACACCAGCTTCCTGTAGCCCCTCCCACCCTGGCCCATACAGGTAACACCAGCTTCCTGCAGCCCCTCCCACCCTGGCCCATACAGGTAACACCAGCTTCCTGTAGCCCCTGAACCAATCCAGCAATTAGACATATATCTGTCTGTCCAGGTCATTGTGATTAATATTAATTAATACCTAATTAACAAATACACAAAAAAGTCACACATGTATCCAGGTAAATGTGATCAACATTAAAAGAAATACAAAAATAAATGCATTCATTAAACTGACAAGGTTATCCAAGTGTGATAAAATGTGATAAATATGAATAAATAAATTAAGTAATTAAACTAACCTATAGGTAATTGTGAACTGTTATGAATTATGAACTTAAAAAAATCAACAAAAAAATAATTGTGATATACATAATGAATTAATTAATTAGTTCAACTCAATCATAAACATACTCAATACCCTATGACATACTCTTTAAACGTGTATTAAACTCAAGATATTATATAAAACAGCCCAGACTAAATTGAACCAAAACTAAAAGTATCAGAACATGTAAACCTCAAACTCAATTTGTTTCTCATTAAGTTGCGTTTTCCACGTTTGGTGTTGTCTGGTTAATGTGCGTTTTGTCGCGGTGGCCTCCCTCTTCAGGACGAGATGGTCATTCAGAGGACAGTCCCTTCAATGCGTTTGTTGTGGACTGCCAACCTTTAGTCGCCGACGGCTGTCAAATTAGCTTCATCAATATTCATCAGGAACCACGGTCCCCTTTTTAGGATTTTCTTTAGTAAAGACGCCATTCTGGTCCTCGCTGTCGGACCAGAAGTCCTTTCATTCGCACGCTCCTTCAGGTCCCTGAGGTGTTTTCCGGTGGCGCGTCTCGTCCCCAACGTTTTGGCTCGGGTCCGTCTTCCCGAGGGCCCGACGCGAGACAAAGGTCCCCTCAGCTCTCCTTCCTCTCATTTACATCCGGAGGCGAGCCAAAGGGCCGCAGGAGAGCCGGGTTTCTGAAAGCACGGATACAGAACCAACGCCACACAACGCATCAGGACTGAGTGACCCTGTAGGGGGTGCAGGAGAGTCCAGCTGTGAGGGTGTTTCACTCCCAGCTGAAAGGTTCTGGGTTCAAACCCCCTGATGTCTGTGATCCCTGAGCAAGATGCCCTCACCCCTACCACCCTGTATAGAGGGGGGGGGGGGTATAAAAATCACCAAAATCAAGTCGCTTTGGATAAAATCGTCGACCCAAAGACTAAATAGTAGTAAACAACAGGGTGTGTGTGTGTGTTGTGTGTGTGTGTGTGTGTGTGTCACACATGCACCAACCAAGGGCCACTATTGACCCCAAACCCCTCTGTCTCTAGATACCCAGACCCCCCCCCTCCCCCCCCCCCCCCTCCCCTCTTCCCAACCAATAACACTCACTTACTATTCAGCTGACGCAACATAATCCAGTTAGGGCTCATTTATCATTTCCCTCCACACCTCGCGTGTATCCGTACATCTCCAGGGTTAGGGAGCGTCTTGTGGTGCAACGGGTTCGCTGTGGCGGACATTATCAGCCATTTTGGAGACGTTGGGTCCGGGGGCCTTAATGTATGCGACCCCTATGGGTGGTGTAAGCGGTTTAGGCGACGGCTGCAAAGAGGAGCTTTTTTTTTTCTTTTTTTTTTTGTAATGACAAAGCTAATGTGATTATGTGACTGAGTGGGAGAATGGTACTATTGAGGGCTTAGAAGCGGGAAATCTGTTGGCAGAGATGAATGTATTTAAGCCTAATCCTCTCTGAAAAGTGGGGAGAAAATGTTTGGGAGCAATTGGAGGTTTTTGGGGTTGTTTTTTTTTTTTTTTTCCTCCACAGTATAAATCTTTTAGTTGGACACGTCTGTGGCCTAGCTCTCCTCATCCATCCGCCCACCTCCTCCTCCTCCTCCACCTCCTCCTCCTCCTCCTCCTCCTCCTCCTCCTCCTCCCTCGCCTCCCCAGGGTGCAGACAAAAGCCCCGCTAGGCTGGGGGTGTAAGCGCGGTTCCCCTCCAACGCCAAACAAACAGCGCCAGTTACTCTCTCCCGCCGCACAAAGGAGGACGGAGCGAAGGCTCGCCGCCACGGCAGCCATAACAACAAGTGCCGGGGCGGATGGGGGCGACGCCGCAGGAATACTGAGTGTTAAATATGAACCAAACGCGCCGGCGGAGGGAGAGAAACGCGGGCCGGCCGGCCGGGGCGGCGAGGCGGCGAGGGCACCTCCCACGTTCAGAAGCGCTGGTGAATAATTTGTGGTGACTCCTAGGAATGTGCTTCCTCTGGAGGTCCAAGCGAGGGCCCATAACTCTCCCGGTTAGTTCTCCATTCCTGTGATTCTTCACATGCAAATCAGTGCCAGCACTAACGTTGTGGGGCTTCGCGCGCGGGACAAGAGAGAGGAACACGTGTTCACGCACATACATGTACATGCGCATTGCACACGTGGACGCACACGCGTGCGTGCAATGCGCAAAATGCGCGTGTGCGTGTGTGTGTGTGTGTGTGTGTGTGTGTGTGTGTGTTTATTGTATTTACCGGGATGAGTGGGTTTGTATTAATGCACACATAAATATCAATGCCCACGTCAGGA